>JZKD02S2003353.1:131729-145045 GCA_000966675.3 Picea glauca | reverse complement strand
AAGAAGAAACTCTTGAACAACCAACAAATGAAAACCAACCCAGAAACATAGTTACTCCTTCCACTCAGACAAAAACATCTACTACTCCTATAGAACATCCACAAGCAACTAAACTTCCACCTTACCTAGAAAGTTTGGCCATAGAAAAGCCAATATTCCTCCCTAAATTCGACTTGGAAGATGAGCCATGGAATGTTTGTGTCAAAATACCCCTACTGCAAGCTATAAAAGATATCCCCATTTATGCAAAACCTGTCAAGGAGCTATGAATTAAGAAACCTGGAAGGAAATGAAAAGAGCCCCCCACTATTCATGTAGCAGGTTAGTTGGTCGAGATAATGTCTAGGAAACCATTGGTGAAAAAGTATGGAGATCCTAGAAATCCCATAGTCACCATTTCCATCAATGATGTTCCCATAGGAAATACTTTAATTGATTTGGTGGATGCAATAAATATCATGACTGTATTGACCATGGAAACACTGCAATTTGATACTCTTCGGCCCACACCTATGGTATACGAACTTGTTGATAGATCCAGGATCAAGCCTGTCGGGGTGCTTGATGATATTTTGGTAACTCTAAATTCTTGGGAGTATCCAGCATATTTTCTAGTTATCCAACCTAAAACCAGTAATGTAGGCCACCCTGTTATCCTTGGGAGACCATGGTTGGCCACAACTGATTCTTTCATCAGATGTAGTTTGAGGGAGATGACCATATAAAATGTTTTGGCTATGAAGAAACTCACTTTGTACCCACCTTCCAAACCAACACTGTCAGATACTTGGCAGATGTATGAAACTTGTGAAAATATAGAAATGGAACATCCTGAAGACAAGGGAATGGAGTCTTTCGAAGATGTAGAAATTGAATCTTTGAAAATTGTGGAAATTGGAGATCATACAGAAAAAAAAATTTTACATCCCCTTATAACCGTTGAACAAGAAGGGGAATTAAAAATCCAATCAGAAGATGATTTTTTGAACTTGTTTATTTGTGTTGTGGATTATACTTAGTTTCCTGAAGTACCGCGAACTTATAATCATATTTTTTACAATGATTTTCAGGAAAATTGCGATCCCACAAAAACTACATATTTTCTTGTATCATCCATAAAAGAGACCAAATATCCCTATTGCATAACTTTTCAAATCATCCCAAGAAAAAATTTGAATATCAGCGTTGACCTTGATTCTGAGCAAAAAAAACAATTAATCAGCCTATTACAAAAACACTCTCATCCATTTTCATAGGACTATAAAGACATGTTGAATCCACCCAGACACATGTACACATAATATTTACCTTCAAGAGAATGTCAGACCTATTAGGAAGCCACAACGTCGTATGAATCCTGTTGTAAAGGATATGGTAAAAGAAGAATTACAGAAGTTGCTAAACGTTAACTTTATATATCATATATATGATAACAAGTGGGTTTCTCCACTTGTGGTTGTGCCTAAGAAGGAAAGAAAGTGGAGAATATGTGTCGACTATTGTGAGCTTAATAAGGCAACACTGAAAGATTAATTTCCACTTCCTTTCATTGATCAGGTACTGGATATGTTAGCAGGAAAAAAGTATTTTTCCTTTTTGGACAGTTTTAGTGGATATAATCAAATACAAATTGCACCAGAGGATCAGGAGAAAACTACCTTTACATGTCCTTGGGGGACATTCACCTATAAATGTTTTTCGTTTGGACTATGCAATGCCCCTGCCACCTTCCAAAGAGCGCTATTGGGGATTTTTTTTGACTTGATTTATGAGTGTGTTGAGATCTATATGGATGATTTTTTTGTCTATCGTGACTCTTTTTCCAAAGCACTTCATAACCTGGAAAAAGTATTGATTAGTTGTAAGGAATCTAATGTTTCCTTGAGTCACAAAAAATGTAAAATGATGTCACAATAGGGAATTTTTCTTGGACATCATGTTTCTTCTTCAAGCATCAAAGTGGACCTAGAAAAGATTAAGGTTATCATGGACTTTCCTACACCCCATTCACCAAAATAGGTAAGAAGTTTTTTGGGTCATGTTGGCTACTATAGAAGGTTTATTGAAAATTTTACAAAGATTGTTCCACCTATATAAAAGTTGTTATCCAAAGATACTAAATTTTTGTGGGATGCTCAATGTCAAGTTGCTTTTGAAATCTTAGAGGAAAAAATGTCCACAGCACCAGTTTTGAGGGGACCTGATTGGACCCCTCCATTCCACATTTGTACCGATGCTTCAGACATTGTTCTCGGGGTTGTCCTAGGATAGAAATAGGATGATTTATCTTACACCATCTACTATAGTAGTAAAAACCTATCACCAGCCGAGTTTAATGATACCATCATAGAAAAAGAATTATCAGCTATCGTGCATGCTATCAATAAATTTTAAAATTATATCATGGGCTATGAAACTTTTATTCACACCAACCATTCTTCCATTAAGTTTTTAATGAATAAACCTATCAAAAATGGTAGGATCACTAGGTGGTTTTTATTTCTACAGGAATTTAATATTACTATAGTAAAAAAGTCTAGTAAAGAAAACTTGGTTGCAGACTTTCTCTCTTGAATCCATAATAATGATGAAAATACTCATGTTGATGATAGTTTTCCTGACGAACATTTATTTGTTGTTTACACTTACATTCTGTGGTTTGCAGACATAGCCAATTATTTGGCCACAAGAAAGTTGCCTCAACATCTCTCCTTGATAGAAAGGTAACAAATTGTCAAGAAAAGTGCAACTTATTCATGGATCGTGGGAGATCTCTTTCGTACTGGGCCTGACATGATTATCAGAAGATGCGTATGAGAAGATGAAATATATGATATCCTAAAAGCCTACCATGATAGCCCCCATGGAGGCCACCTTGTAGATAAAAAGATTGCTTACAAAGTGCTTCATCAAGGGTACTATTGGCCAATGTTGTTCAAATAAGCCAAAAAGTATGTGAGGAGGCATGACAATTGTCATAGAATGGGTAAGCCAATACAAGTAGGCGAGATTCCCTTACAAACCCAAGTGCTAGTGGAACCTTTCGAAAGATGGGCCTTGGATTTTGTGGGACCAATCTCTCCTTCATCGCGGAAAAAAAGGTACATTTTAGTTTTCACTCATTATGTAACCAAGTGGGTAGAAGCAAAATCCCTTCATTCTGCTAGTGAAGAGTTTGTTATAGATTTTCTTTACGAAGATATTTTTACTCGCTTTGGTATTCCAAGAGAAATTGTGACATATAACGTGTCACAATTTACATCTAATTCGATGCAAGCGCTTTCTCAAAGGTACCAAATAAAGCACTATAAATTGTTAGGGTCCTAACCCACACATAGGTAGAACAATATATTCAGATGTAATAAAGGTCAATATTAATAAGGCCTTGCAATAAAATAGAATAAGTCGAATGTAAGAAGACCTAATAGAAGCTTCTGCTTCTAGAAGGATCTTCCTCTAGATGCTTATTTTGATAGACATATTTAGTATAAATAGGAGTCGATGGTATGTGAACCCTAGCTTGGAAATTATTTTAATAGATCTCTGCTCGACTGGAGGTTGCCCCCTCAAAGAGGCCCATGAACATTTCTCTCAGAATCAAAGTGTTATTTATGTTGTTATTCTTATATCATTTCAATGTTATTGTGGTGATAGTTTTGGTTATATTGCTATTATTCTGCCATTTCTATCATTTTATTTCTATTCTTCATACTTTTTATATCTGGTATATTACAAGTGGTATCAGAGCACTTTCCTTGGTAGAAATTGTGTGTAATTTTTTTTTCAGAGTAAAGACGTATTCTAGCGTCTTTAAGCCACAGATATATGTCATTATGCGCATAAACCCATGGTTGAGCGATTCATACATGTAGGAAATACAAGTGGTACTTAATCACACATCTCTTGGCCACCCTTGTAACCCTTGTTGGTACCCCTTTGATGCAGGAGCATCCACACCTCATCAAGCGAGCCAGCGCGTGGAGCAGGGAAAGACAGCTGGACAAGCCAGCAAACCACTTTTTGAATTTCACCTTGATAGTTGTTGCGCCAAGCATTAATGAGTTGATATAATGAAGCGCACTTGTATTGTATTATAGATAGGAAGGAATTTAATAGTTTTAATGTTGTTAGATAGGAATTTATTGTAGATTTGATAGTTGTAGAATTCGAGAGGGAAAACAGAATATAGGCACCCTCCTTTGTATCATTGTATTATTGAAGCATTGAGAACAAGAAGAGCAGAGCAGAGAACCTGTGAAGAATCCCCATGTACAGATATTGAATTAATAGGAAAGCTTTGATTCAATTCCATGGCTGTGATTATTCTCTGTGTGTTGTTGATATTATGTTGTTGCATATTTGCTTCTTGTTATGCCTTTGTTTTATATGTTGTGTATGTGATTTCATGGTAGATTGAATCCTGTGAGAAAGAAGAGAATGAGTTTCAATTGTTTCTCTGTCTGATCCAGGAGACTCCTGCATAGAGTGCAGTTGAATTCATCCGCATAGAGTGCGTTGATGAGGCCAGATAGTTGAACTCTTATTCTCATCTGCCCAAGGTTGTATTGGGTTATTCGAACCGTGCAGTTGAAGTGCAAGTCGGATTTGAAGTCTCATAGGCGAGTCTGAGGAAAGGGAGACGAGGACTTCTGTTGCAGGAAGTGCATGGAGTCCGGTTGACTTCAACACTCTGGGAGTTGTTGAAAGTTGGGCACATAGAGTGCGCGTGAAAGATCTCTGAAGGAGTCGGAGTTGATAAAGCTCAGGAGGGATAGTTCCTCACACATATTGTGGGAACAGGCCTGGGTGAGATTCGAACCAAGAGAAGGCTTGGAGCAAAAGGATTCCTCAAGAGGAAGACAATCGACGACTTGAAATCACTGTGGAGAATCGCGAAGTTCCGAAGACCGTCAGATTGCGGAGAGGTCGTGGAGAAGTTAACCCAAGCGCCATTGCATATCGACATTTGGCGGTTGACGAGGCAAGTCGCATGCACGTCAAAATCGTGAATCGCAATTTCCCGAATTAATCGGGGTCATCGATCGTGACAAGGACAGGTGGCAAGAGATCTCAGCATCTCGATTTCAGTGTTTGGGGTTTTCAACCTCAGGGAACACTTACATCGAAGATTCGTGACCCGCAAAATATCGAAGGTGAAGTAGCAGCGTGGGACCCCGGGAGTGAGTGGAGTCCAGGCGGCATCAATTCGGGAATCAACACCTCAGCACTTGAGGGTTGCAATTACAAAGCATTGATATTGTGAGTGGCGATATCCTGAATTGTTGACCGTTGACCATCGGGGCTCGGGGTTCGGCATTTTGATTTGCACGAGAGTAGTGTTGCGAAGTGTCTCGCGATATCGCGAGACCCAATTTCCCGAGACACTTGCCGGGAGATCAACAGAGTACCCTATGGGTGACGAAAGGTCCCGAAACGGGATTGGAGGAGCATCGAAGCTCTTCAGGCCGGTGTGAGAGAGGTCCTGGTGAGAGCGGTTGTCATCAAGGGCAGGTTGCGTCAAGTGGTATCAGAGCCCGAAATCTTGTCTGTATATCGCAGGCGAGAGAAGGGAAGAAGGAAGGAAGAGCACTCTGATACACATGACTTGTGTCAAGTGGTATTAGAGCCGGAGAATCTTTGCTTTCTGTAGCAGAGACAGAGATAAAAAATGTCGCCCAGAAGAGAAAGGTAGTCACCTGATCATGAGGACAAGGATGCCCGAAGAAGAGGGAGGCTGGTAGGGAATCCAGAGATGGAACGCCAAATACGAGATCTTAGGGTGAGACTCAAGGAGATGGAGACCACTCAAAGGCGCGGAGCGGGCGCTGGAGAGTTCAGCGATTCCAAGGTGGGAGAGGAAGCTGGACATGATGTAGAAGAGGTCTCAGCAGAGGATGCCTCAACAGAGCAGTTGATTAGATCCATTGCTAGAATGAGTTCTAACACCAAGATGGACATTCCCGTCTACAAGGGAAGCCTAGATGCAGAAGAGTTGTTGGACTGGATCCGAGCTCTTGACACCTACTTCGATTACAAAGACATCGAAGAGGACAAGAAGGTAAGGCATGCAGTTACTAAGTTGAAAGGACATGCAGCCTTATGGTGGGACGAATTGCAGGCGGATAGGCACTGCAAAGGCAAACAAAAGATTAAAAGTTGGGATCGAATGATCGCTAAGATGAAGGCGAAGTTCATCCCCAGAGATTACCAGATCACATTGTTCATGCGGATGCAGAACCTGAGACAGAAGTTGATGACGTTGAAAGAATACACCGAGGAATTTTACAGGCTCAACATCAGAGCTGGTCATCGGGAAAGTGATGACGAAAAGGTGGCAAGATACCTGAATGGTCTTAGGTATGACATTCAGGATGAATTGAGCATGGTTACCATCTGAACAGTTGAGGATGCGTACCATATGGCTCTAAAAGTCAAAGAGAAGCTAAGTCGCAAGCAGGGACAGTGAGGGCGAGGCAGAAGCCAGCCAAGAGGCAAAGCGGTTGCCCAGGAAAGAATTCAGAAGCCCAAGGAGGATTGGAAAAGACCTCAGGGTAAGGCTGAGAGAGGTGGAACCACACAACAGAGGCAGCCACAAACTGAACAGAGGTAGCAATATGCTGAGCCGAGGAGGCAGCATATTGAGAAAGGTGGCGGATATGCTGATGAAAATGTAATTCCTCGTACCCGAGGTAGAGGAAGAGGCCGAGGAGGAATCATCACATGTTTTACATGTGGAAAAGACGGACACAAGGCCGTTGACTATCCAGATAGGAAGATGGATAGAAGTGAAACTCACATCACTGAGGCACAGAGGCATGATGCTGAGACAGAGGATGTTGACAGCGGAAGATCGCTTGGGACGCATAAGATTCTTTTGGCACCAGAGAAAGAGGTGGAAAGCTCAGTGCAGAGGAGCAGACTGTTCAGAACGGCTTGTACAGCCAAGGACAGAAAATGTAAAGTCATAGTTGACAGTGGGAGCACTGATAATCTCGTTTCATCCGAGATGGTGGAGAAATTGGAGCTGGAAACAACTAAGCACCCGAGTCCATATAAAGTCTCGTGGCTACAAAAAGGACACCGGGTAAGTGTCACTAAACAGTGCTTAGTTAAATTCAAGATTGGGAATTACCATGATGAGATTCCGTCTGATGTTATTCCCATGGACGTATGTCACATATTATTGGGTAGACCATGGCAGTATGAAAGAAATGTCGTTCATGACAGAAGAATGAACACGTACACCTTGGAGAAGGATGGGAGAACACAAAGATTGCTTCCGATAAAGGATAAGGAAGTAAAGCTGGAAGTAACCAGCACAATACTTCTCATGAGTGGGAAAGAACTTCTCACAGAGATGGAGAAGAACGAAGATCCACAATTCTTTGTTGTCAAGAAGCCGAGAATTGTCCTGACAAGCATAAGAGTGGATGACTTACCAGACGAGATTCAGGAATTGTTGGGAGATTTCGCTGATATCATCGTGGATGAACTACCTCGTTCGTTGCCACTGATGCGGAGTGTGATTCACCATATTGACCTCATACCCGGAGCAAGTTTGCCGAATAAGGCAGCGTGCAGGTTGACACCTTAGGAGAACGAGGAATTCAAGAGGCAGGTACAGGACCTGCTGGACAAAGGACTGGTTAGGGAGAGTCTTATTCCATGTGTTGTTACGACAATGCTAAGTCCGAAGAAGGATGGAGGCTGGAGAATGTGTACAGACTCCAGGGCGATAAACAAAATCACCATCAGGTACAGATTTCCACTATCGAGAATGGATGACTTGATGGATTGCCTAAGTGGGGCAAATTATTTTTCGAAAATTGATCTCAAGAGCGGATATCATCAGATCCGAATGAGAGAGGGAGATGAATGGAAGACAGCATTCAAAACAAATGAGTATTTGTACGAATGGTTGGTCATGCCGTTTGGTTTGACAAACGTGCCGAGCACATTCATGAGGCTGATGAATGAAGTCCTGAGGGAATTCATTGGCAAATTTGTGGTCGTATATCTGGATGACATATTGATTTTCAGCAAGACCAAAGATGAACATTTGAAACATTTAGCCATTTTGATGAGAAGGCTACAGCAGGAGAAGCTGATGATCAATTTGAAGAAGTGTCCCTTCATGCAGACAAAACTCATCTATTTGGTTTTTGTAATCTCGGCGAATGAATTGAAGATGGATCCTAAAAAGGTGGAAGTAATCAGGAATTGGCCATCGCCGAGGAACGTTTTTGAGGTAAGGAGCTTCCATGGGTTGGCTAGTTTCTACCGAAATTTCATTTAGAATTTTAGTGGGATTAGCGCAGCAATGATGGATACAGTGAAGAAACGGCATAAAAAATTTCACTGGACAGCCGAGGCTGAGAGGAGCTTCAATCTGTTGAAGTGAAAGATAACAGAGAAACCTATTCTGGTGTTGCCTGATTTTTGGAAAACATTTCAGGTGAAGTGTGATGCCAGTGGGTATGTTGTTGGAGGGGTCTTGAGTCAGGATGACAGACCTGTAGCATATTACAGTGAGAAGTTGGATGATGCAAAGCTGAAATACTCCACTTATGATAAAGAGTTCTATGCCATCATACAGCCATTGAAGAAGTGGAGGCATTACTTGATACCCAAGGAATTCATTTTGTACAGTGATAATCACGCATTGCAGTTCGTGAGTCAACAGGAGAAGTTGAACCAGAAGCATGCGAAATGGGTAGAGTACATGCAAAATTTCACATTTGTGATCAAGCACATTTCAGGGACTGCTAACAAAGTAGTCGATGCTTTGAGTAGGAAATGTTTATTGCTGTAGGAGTTTAGAGTCAAAACCTTGGGTTTTGAAAATTTAAAAGATATGTATGCAGGTGATGCAGACTTCAGAGAAGCTTATGAAGTAGCTGAGAACCCAGTTCTTAGGGATCGGAGTCCATGGTTGGAATATATGACCCAGGATGGATTGTTTTCTAAAGGCAATCAGCTGTGCATTCCAGATTGCTCCATGAGGGAGAATTTGGTGAGAGAAAAACACAGCGGAGGCTTAGCGGATCATTTTGGACATGAAAAGACATTCGCCAAGCTGATCGAAACGTATTAATGGCCAGGCATGCGAGCAGATGTTAAGAGGTTTGTTGACAGGTGTCGGATATGTCAACATGCGAAGGGCCGAAAGCAGAACACGAGGTTCTATCAGCCATTGCCTATACCCGAGAGACCATGGGAGGCAATTAGCATGGATTTTGTTCTAGGATTGCCGAGAACACAAAGAGGAGTGGATTCCATCTTTGTGGTGGTGGATAGGTTCTCAAAGATGGCACATTTTATACCATGTCATAAGACCAGCGATGCAACCCACATCACAAATTTGTTCTTTAAAGAAATTGTCAGATTCCATGGATTACCGAGAAGCATAGTCTCGGACAAGGATACGAAGTTCATAGGACATTTTTGGAGGACGCTATGGAAGAAGCTAGGAACTGAATTGGCATTTAGTTTGGCTTATCACCATCAGACAGATGGACAGACGGAAGTGCTCAATAGAAGCTTGGGGGATTTATTGAGAAGCTTGGTGACGGAGCACCACAACAGTTGGGACTAGATTCTACCACAGGCAGAATTTGCGTACAACGATTCGGTGAATCGGAGTATAGGTAAGAGTCCATTTCAGATTTTGTATGGGACATAGCCGAGGGGATTTTCTGAGCTCAGGGAGTCAAGACAGGCTGAAACTAGCAACGCTAGTGCTGAAGAATTCGCTGAAGCGATGGAAGAAATTCATAGTCAGGTGAAGTAGCGATTGATGAAATCAAATCAAGAATACAAGCGCAGAGCCGACCAGAGGAAGAGACAACTTCAGTTTGAAGTTGGAGATATGGTTTTGGCACACTTAAGGAAGGAGAGGTTCCCGAGGGGAACATATAACAAAATCAAGATGAAGAAAATTAGGCCATGCAAAGTCCTGAAGAAATTCGGGGAGAACGCATACGAGCTTGAGTTGCCAGAGGGCATTGGGATATCTCTGATTTTTAATATTTCGGATTCATACCCATACAGGGCTGATGAAGTAGACACTAGAACTGAGGAACCAGTGGTCCAGTGGCAGAAAAAATTGCCAGTTGCACAGAAACCACAGATGGAGTACATACTGGATAAAAGAGTGGGCAGAAAGACCAGGCGAAAGCAGTATTTTGAATGCCTGGTGAAATGGAAGAATCACCCAGTAGAGGATGCCAGCTAGGAGACTGAAGCAACAATACAGAAACATGGTCACGTCGTGCAAGAGCTCATGGCCAGGAGCCCATGAAATCTTTTGAGCCGAGGAGTATGATGCAGGAGCATCCACACCTCATCAAGTGAGCCAGCGCGTGGCGCAGGGAAAGATAGTTGGACAAGCCAGCAAACCACTTTTTGAATTTCACCTTGATAGTTGTTGCACCAAGCATTAATGAGTTGATATAATGAAGCGCACTTGTATTGTATTATATATAGGAAGGCATTTAATAGTTTTAATGTTGTTAGATAGGAATTTATTGTAGATTTGATAGTTGTAGAATTCGAGAGGGAAAACGGAATATAGGAACCCTCCTTTGTATCATTGTATTATTGAAGCATTGAGAACAAGAAGAGCAGAGTAGAGAACCTGTGAAGAATCCCCATGTACAGATATTGAATTAATAGGAAAGCTTTGATTCAATTCCATGGCTATGATTATTCTCTGTGTGTTGTTGATATTATGCTGTTGTATATTTGCTTCTTGTTATGCCTTTGTTTTATATGTTGTGTATGTGATTTCATGGTAGATTGAAACCTGTGAGAAAGAAGAGAATGAGTTTCAATTGTTTCTCTGTCTGAGCCAGGAGATTCCTGCATAGAGTGCAGTTGAATTCATCCGCATAGAGTGTGTTGATGAGGCTAGATAGTTGAACTCTTATTCTCATCTGCCCAAGGTTGTACTGGATTATTCGAACCGTGCAGTTGAAGTGCAGGTCGGATTTGAAGTCTCAGAGGTGAGTCTGAGGAAAGGGAGACGAGGACTTCTGTTGCAGGAAGTGCATGGAGTCCGGTTGACTTCAACACTCTAGGATTTGTTGAAAGTTGGGCACATAGAGTGCGCGTGAAAGATCTTTGAAGGAGTTGGAGTTGATAAAGCTCAGGAGGGATAGTTCCTCGCACATATTGTGGGAACAAACCTGGGTGAGATTCGAACCAAGAGAAGGCTTAGAGTGAAAGGATTCCTTAAGGGGAAGAGAATCGAGGACTTGAAATCGTTGTGGAGAATCGTGAAGTTCTGGAGACCGTCAGATTGCGGAGAGGTCATGGAGAAGTTAACCCAAGAGCCATCGCATATCGGCATTCGGTGGTTGATGAGGCAAGTCGCATGCACGTCGAAATCGCGAATCGCGATTTCCCGAATTAATCGGGGCCGTCAATCGTGACAAGGACAGGTGGCAAGAGATCTCAGCATATCGGTTTCGGCGTTCAGGGTTTTCAACCTCAGGGAACACTTACATCGCAGATTCGTGACCCGCGAAATCTCGAAGGTGACATAGCAGCATGGGACCCTGGGAGTGAGTGGAGTCCAGGTGGCATCATGTCGGGAATCGACACCTCGGCACTTAGGGGTTGCAATTACAAAGTATTGATATCGCGAGTGGCGATATCCCGAATTGTTGACCGTTGACCATCAGGGCTCGGGTTTCGGCATTTTGATTTGCACGAGAGCAGTGCTGCGAAGTGTCTCGCGATATCATGAGACCCGATTTACTGAGACACTTGCCGGGAGATCAACAGAGTACCATGTGGGTGACGAAAGGTCCCGAAATGGGATTGGAGGAGCATCGAAGCTCTTCGGGCCGGTGTGAGAGAGGTCCTAGTGAGAGCGGCTGTCGTCGAGGGCAGGTTGTGTCAAGTGGTATCAGAGCCCGAAATATTGTTTGTATATCGCAGGCGAGAGAAGGGAAGAAGGAAGGAAGAGAACTCTGATACACATGACTTGCGTCAAGTGGTATCAGAGTCGGAGCATCTTTGCTTTCTGTAGCAGAGACAGAGATACAAAATGTCGCCCAGAAGAGAAAGGAAGTCACCTGATCATGAGGACAGGAATGCCCGAAGAAGAGGTAGGCCGGCAGGGAATCCAAAGATGGAACGCCAAATACGAGATCTCAGGGTGAGACTCGAGGAGATGGAGACCACTCAAAGGTGCGGAGCGGGCGCTGGAGAGTTCAGCGATTCCGAGGTGGGAGAGGAAGCTGGAAACGATGTAGAAGAGGTCTCAACAGAGAGGTTGATCAGAGCCATTGCTAGAATGAGTTCTACGACCAAGATGGACATTCCCGTCTACGAGGGAATCCTGGTGGCAGAAGAGTTGCTAGATTGGATCTGAGCTCTTGACACCTACTTCGATTATGAAGACATCGAAGAGGACAAGAAGGTAAGGCATGCAGTTACTAAGTTGAAAGGACATGCAGCCTTATGGTGGGACGAATTGCAAGCGGATAGGCTCTACAAAGGCAAACAAAATATTAAAAGTTGGGATCGGCCGATCGCTAAGATGAAGGCGAAGTTCATCCCCAGAGATTACCAGATCACACTGTTCAGGCGGATGCAAAACCTGAGACAGAAGTTGATGACGGTGAAAGAATATACCGAGGAATTTTACAGGCTCAACATCAGAGCTGGTCATCGAGAAAGTGATGACGAAAAGGTGGAAAGATACCTGAACGGTCTTAGGTATGACATTTAGGATGAATTGAGCATGGTTACCATCCGAACAGTTGAGGATGCATACCAGATGGCTCTAAAAGCCGAAGAGAAGCTAAGCCGCAAGCAGGGACAGCGAGGGCGAGGCAGAAGCCAGCCAAGAGGCAAAGCGGTTTCCCAGGAAAGAATTCAGAAGCCCAAGGAGGATTGGAAAAGACCTCAGGGTAAGGCTGAGAGAGGTGGAACCACACAGCAGAGGTAGCCACAAACTGAATAGAGGCAGCAATATGATGAGCCGAGGAGGCAGCATACCGATCAGGGTGGCGGATATGATGACGCCAACGTAATTCCTCGTACCCGAGGTAGAGGAAGAGGCCAAGGAGGAATCATCACATGTTTTAAATGTGGAAAAGATGGACACAAGGCCATTGACTATCCAGACAGGAAGATGGACAGAAGTGAAACTCACATCACTGAGGCACAGAGGCGTGATGCTGAGACAAAGGATGCTGACAGCAGAAGATCGCTTGGGACGCATAAGATTCTTTTGGCACCTGAGAAAGAGGTGGAAAGCTCAGTGCAAAGGAGCAGACTATTCAGAACGGCTTGTACAGCCAAGG
>JZKD02S2003353.1:96799-111266 GCA_000966675.3 Picea glauca | reverse complement strand
AAAAGGACCAGAGCAGCTATACTGTTTGCATGCCTTCAGATCCAGACTAGCCTCAAACGATAATTTCACAACAAACTTTTCATAACAGTGGGTAAAGGTAATGTAACTTAGGTGCATGTAAGTTCATATCAATTGATTGTGTTAAAGTTGCATACTAATGTTTGAATTACGAGTGCCTTAACTACCCCTTAACATTCCATCATTTTTACGGTTGGTACCTAATTACTGAACCTTCATGGCATTTCGTGTCATGAACATCCATCATAACTGGGACTTATTTCAATTTGACTCAGTTATCATAGTTCTACACCCGTACGATATCCATCATGACCCGACACCTTATCTGATTCCATAGCGATTCAAATCTTTTCATATCTTTCTCGCCCGACCGTTCATTTCATCACATTCCCTATCGCATTCTCCCCTCTCATCGCTCTTGTCGCCCTCAACCAACCTCCACTGCTAACGATCGACTCTCCATATTATGCCAAAAAGAGCTATGGTCGCCAACCTCCATGAACCAGAAACCTATGCTGACCTGGAAGCCCTTTCAGAATATAAGGCCACGAGAGAAATTTTCAAGCAAGCCGGATGGGAACCATTCCTGAAAAAGTTCAATGGGTACGACGATGCCATCACCCTTCAATTCGCGCTGCATTTCGATGGTGAGACCGCCAAGGTGGGCGGATTGGAGTTCAGGGTCACAGAGGAGTTTATCGCAGAGGCGATTGAGTTACCCACCACAGGCCAGCGGTGGACGAAGGGACAACCAGTGGATAAAGAGATCTGTGCGCAATTGTTAAAACCCCAGTACCGGAGCACAAGATGGACCGAGGGAACGTCGCGGGCCTGGATAGAGCCACAGTGGGCACAGGTGTTGATCATCCTTCAGCGTTATTTAACATGCGAGGGTCGATACACCATTATCTTCCCCTGCCATGCCCAACTTCTACTACACTTCACAGGTACCTTGCTGAACGTACCATTTTTCCTGTTAAAAAGTTTGAAAAGGATGGCTGAGCAAGTTCAAAGGGTTAGTGAGTTTAGGGGGAGTCTATTTCACTTCGGCTTAGTTAAGATTTTGATTACATTTTCACTGTCAAAAAAGCAAGAGACTTGGGACCTCTTTGCTGCTAAAACCCTCGCTCGGGCCCAGTCAAAAGCTAAAAAGGGGAAGCTTGTTGCCCCACACAAAAAGTCGACCCCCAAAATAAAGAAAGTCAAGACCCTAACTAAAGACTCTGCTGAGAACCCTGAGCCTGAACCTCCAGTGGACGACAAAGTAGAAACCCATGCTGAAGTTGGGAAGGCCACTACACCCAAGAAAGTTGTGCGGAATGAATTCATCCAAGTACCAACCGGTACCTCTGTCCAAATACCCAAAGAACCCACTCTCGAACCTAGCCCAGCTAACACCAATGGACCTAGCCCCATTGACAATTATGAACTCAGTCTGAATCGTGATGTTGATCCAGTTAATCCTTGTGAACTTAGCCCAGACCATAATTTTGACCCAGCTGATACTTACGAGCACAGCCCAGTTACACTCACTCCTGAATTCACTCCTGATCATGATTCCGATAGATTTCATACCCCTATTCAAAGTCCCGAGGAACTCACGCATGCATCGAGCCCTCCAGTACAGCTCGAACAAGAGCAAACAATTGAAGCCCACTGCAAGCTCTCCTCCAGTCGGTCCTTGAAGCCCAGGGTGGCGAGGCTGGAGAACAGGAACACCGGATTGAAGGAAAAATTGCATGAGTACCGTGTATTGGACAGACATGTTAAAACAGAAAACGAACTCCTGAAGCTCAGGATAAATCACCTCTTATTAAAAATTGAAAGGTTAAAGCAGGGAAAGAGGGATATTTTCAAAAGAAACAAACAGCTTCAAAGGATTGCTAAGAAGCATGTTATAATTAACAGGGTTCTTAAGAAAGAGATGAGGAATCTGAAGAAGCAGGAAAGGCAACAGATGCTGGTTGCAGCTGCTGCAACCCTTTGATGGCGACCAAGTTTTTTTTTATTTTTGTTGCCTGAGGACATGCAAGAACTTCAGTGTGGGGGTATGTTGGTCCCCGATTTTGACCATGCTCTTTGCCTATATTATATACTATCGACCTCCATTCATATGCCAGTACCACCCTTTTGACCTCATTTTGACATACGTAACATCTCTCTACCATGCAAAAGGGGTCACCTAAGGTATATTTGCATTTCAAACTATTTGTATGCACTTTAATGCTTTGAATTGATAATGTGACTAATATCACTTGGGTTAGGTACCACCGCTATTTTTGGAACAGGATGCCGGTACCAGGTACCAACTCGCACCTGTGGAGGTACCAGTGGAGCTGTTCGATATCTATGCATGATGATGTGCGTTATGGTTCGAATGAAGAGTAGGAAGGTTCACAGGCCAGCTGGAGTCGTCGCCACAGAGTGCTCGAGAGTATAATGATCAACCTGGATCGATTGTTCTTCATCCTACACACTTCGTGACACTACGTGTCACGAAGTTGTGAAATACGTTTTTAATTGATTCCACGATTATTCTCGGATCAGGGATCCGTTCGTTTCCATTTTCGACTGTTATGAATAAGACTGCTATTAAAACCCGGGATCACTCCTGAGAATGGGTTACTGTTACTACTATTTCTATTACTATTGTTATTGCCGGATTATGTGATACCGTGAACCTATGCTTTAATACAAATTGTTGTTGCGTATTTTTTTTTACTGTCATATGATCTGAATACTGTTTTGATGAGTTAATGAAGCGTGGAGTTACACTGTATCTACATCGTATGATTTAGTTGGCTCTGGTCGTTTCCCACAGCGTTTGTGTCGTTTGGTTGGGCCCGCCAAACTGGTGCAAGTCGCTGCGTTTATTTTTTCATAGATTTAGTGTGTGTTGTTGTAGCTTTGGTTTGTTTCAATATTGTATAGCTCACATCTGAAGTAACTTAGTGTTCACAGATTTAGCTTTAGTTTATCATAGCTCGGTTCATTGTAGTGTTTTAATGCTTGCTTAAACGACAGTTCAAAAGTTTCATAATCGTGTGTATTCGTTCCTCAACAGACTTAATTTCCAGACTGTTATCTTTTCATGTTGGTGAATGTTAAACACAGTACTGATGCCTGTAGGGTTAGCATATGCATATGATTGTTTGGCTTTTTATTTTCATTTCGAACATAACTCAGAGTAGCATGCATTTTTCTTTGTTAGATAGTAGTTGCCTTGCGTGCTTAGAACAGTTAGGTTACAGTTAGAATAGAAGGAGCTCCTGGTACCAGTTAGTAGCATAATACTCTGTTTTCCTGTAGATAGCATTAGATTTGTTTTGGATGCTCAGAATGAATGCAGTTTTGAAAATACCCTGTGTGTCATGACTTAAACGAAAACGTTGATGGTAGATGGTTGAACATAGAGGTATAATGACTTTGTATAACTACGCTTTTTGAATAGAGATAGCAGTACTAGCATTTGAGCACAAGACTGTTTTTTTCTTCTGTTTATGACTTAGTAGGAAATGCTCAGTTTTGAGTTATTCATTAGAATTCAAGTTCTCAGAATAGGTGTTTGTTTTATTCTTAGGATAGCATTCAAATAAAGACTAGACACTTGCCTGCACATACTGTGTATCAGCTCGAAGTTTACCAACCCTGGTTTGACATTTTAGTGATTCAGGACACTTAAAAGCTTCAATTTAGCAGCCTGACACTAATCGGTTACATCAAGCATTGAAAGGTCATCATTCTAGTTGATAGTGGAAGAACCTATAATTTTATTCATCGCTGCATTGCCCAAGAAACTCATTGCTACATCCATGCCATCAATAATTTCCAAATCATGATTTCCAATGGTGGCTCCATGAAATGTGGAGGGCGCTATGAAAATGTGTCTCCAAATTGGTGACTACCACCTTAAATCTCATATGTTTTATATCGACATGGGCGGTTGTGACATTGTGTTGGGTTCATATTGGTTAAGGAATTTGGGTCCCATTCTCATGGATTTTAAGGAATTAACCATGCAATTCAACCAGGAGGGCCACCAATATAAGTTCCAAGGCATCATTGTCGGTTCACCTGAGATCATTAGTTCCCATCGCATGGAAAAGTTGCTCAAAAAAGGTCATTCTGGTGTTATTTCCCAACTCCATGCCATACAAACAACAGAGACACCCTCGGTTCCCCAAGACCTCCAACCATCTTTTTATAAACATCAAGTGGTATTTTCCACTCCCCATGGACTCCCTCCTTCCTGTGGTGTTCAATATCATTCCATTCCCCTTGTACCCGAAATCCTTCCTCCCAATATTTGTTTGTATCGTCACCCTTTTTCCCAAAAAAATGAAATTGGGAAAATGGTCTAAGAACTCCGTAATGCAGGAGTTATCCGCCCTAGTATGAACCCCTACTCTTATCCTGTGATCATGGTCCTGAAGAAATAAGTTTCTTTGCGAATGTGTCTTGACTTCCATGCCCTCAACAAACTTACCATTAAAGACAAATTTTCCAGTCCTGTCATTGATGACCTCTTGGATGAATTGAGTGGCGCCCAATTCTTTACTAAATTTGATCTTTGTTCAAGCTACCACCAGATACGTATGAAATAGGCATACATTACCAAGACTTCCTTTATAAATCATGAGGGCCACTATGAGTTTTTGGTCATGCCCTTTGTCTTGTGTAATGCCCTATCCACCTTCCAAAGCCTCATGAATCATGTCTTCCATCCTTTTCTCTGTCATTTTGTCTTATTTTTATTTGATGATATCCTCATTTATATAAAAAACCTGGACAGACCATCTTGATCATGTGGATCGAGTTCTCCATCTACTCTCTCGGCACCAACGTTTCCTGAAACAGTCTAAATGTGATTTTGGCGTCTCATAAGTAGATTACTTGGGTCATCTGGTTGGGAAGGATGGCGTCAGGGTGGATCCTAAAAAGATTGAATCTATGCATGTCTGGCCTCACCCAAAGACTCTCAAAATATTGTGTGGATTTCTGGTCTTAACATGTTATTATCGCAAGTTTGTTAAGAATTATGGAAAGATTGCAGCACCTCTCACTACTCTCCTAAAAAATAACTCTTTCACTTGGACTCCAGTCGTTGCTCAATATTTTCAAACCTTGAAGATGGCCATGTCCACCACTCCAGTCCTGGCCCTTCCTAATTTCACAAGGACCTTTGTCTTGGAATGTGATGCTCCAGGGAAAGGAATTGATGTTGTCCTTATGCAAGAGGGTTGGCCTTTAGCCTTTACCAGCAAGAAACTCTCTGAAAGAAATCTAGGAAAATCAATCTATGAAAAGGAAATGTTGTATATTCTACATATCGTTGATCTGTGGCCCCCTTATCTATTGGGGAAATGCTTCCAAATTAAGACAACCCATCAAAGCCTCAAGTATTTTATGGAAAAATTCATTTCCTCCCCAAAGAAACAAAAATGGGTGACTAATATCTTTGGATATGATTATGAGATCATTTACTAGAAAGGAAAATACAATGTGGTTGCGGATGCACTTTCCTGAAGTTATGAATATGGATGATCCCTTTTTTCTCTTTCCTTCATTGTACTATATTGGCTCCAAGCCGTTCTCCAGGAATGGCTACAAGATCCCTAAAGTTTGCATCTGATCCAACAATTGTAGTCCAATGCTCCAACTTCTCCAGGGTACTCTTGGCTCCATCATGAGCTTCAATAGAAAGGTCATTTTTATTTAAGTACACAATCAAATCTTAAATCTGCGGTACTTTCTGAGATTCATGCTACACCCACAGTGGGGCACTCCGGGTTCACCAAAACCTATGACAGGGCCAAACGTTCTTTTTTCTGGGATGGTATGAAACAAGAAATTCATAATTTTGTCATTGAATATGATGTGTGTCAATGCAACAAGGGAGAAACAATCAAATTCCCAAGCACACTACAACCACTTCCGATTCCACCTGCTATTTGGAGGGATATCTCTATGGATTTTATTACAGGATTACCCAAATCGGGAAATAAATCAATCATCATGATGGTTGTCGATTACCTTTCCAAGTATGCTCATTTATTCTCTCTTCAACACTCATTTACAGCATCCACGGTGGCTCAAATTTTCATGGATCAGGTCTTCAAGCTTCATGGTATGCTGCACTCTATTGTTTTTTATCACGGCCCAACCTTCACAAGAAATCTTTGGCAAGAACTGTTCAAGCTACAAGGCACCCAATTGCATCTCAACACAGCTTATCATCCCCAAACTGATGGTCAAACAGAAGTTGTCAACAAGTGTTTGGAAACATATTTGAGGTGTTTTTCCTCAAAAAAGAAAAATCAGTGGGCTCAATGGTTACCCCTAGTTGAATGGTGATACAACACTTCATACCATACAACTACATGCATGACTCCTTTTGAAGTGGTATATGGACAAAATCCACCTTCAATTCTCTCATACTTGGTGTCTCGAAGGTCTAGGCAGTTTACCAAACACTTATAGTTCGAGAGGCTATTTTTCATACCCTCAAAGATAATTTGTTCATGGTACAGAATCGCATGAAGCAAAAAGCATATCAAGGTCACTCTGAACGTCAATTTGCAGAAGGGGATCAGGTGTTTCTTTGACTGCAACCTTACAAGAAAAATTCCCTCAAGGTCGAGCATTGTCAGAAGCTAGTGCCCAAACTTTATGTTCCTTATACCATTCTTAAGAGTGTGGGATAGGTGGCCTATCAGTTATCTTTTCCTAGTCATTCGAAGCTACATCTTGTTTTTCATGTTTCATGCTTAAAGAAGGTGATTGGAGCTAAGTTCCAAATTCAAACCAACCTTCCTGAGTTAGCCGAAGAAGGATCCATTTGGCTACAACCACAATCAGTTTTGGACCAGCGTGAGCATCGCCTGTGTCAGAGAACCATCAAGGAAGTGTTAGTCTAGTGGAAAGATACAACTCCATCATATGCCACTTGGGAACCAACTACCATTTCTGCATACTTTTTATATCTGGTATATTACATAAATATTCTCCATATCAACCACAAGGAAATGGGCAGGTGTATTCTACAAACAAGGTACTAGAAGAAATCCTAACTAATACGATCTAGAAGCATAACAAAGACTAGGTAGACAGGCTTTTGGAAGCACTGTGGGCCTACAGAACTACATGGAGAAATACCACAGTCTTTACTCCATCTGAGATAGTGTATGGAAAACATGTTCTTCTGCCTATTGAGATTCAAGTAAAAAATTTTAGGACAGGTGCACAATTGGGCATAGATCTATCAGAGGCACAAAAATAGAGATTATCCTAGCTCAATGAACTGGATGAAATCAGGCAGTATGTAGTCCAACACATTGTTTTGGTACAGGAACAGAGAGCTCGATGGCATGATAAATTCATCAAGAAGAAAGTTTTCAAGCCTAATGACTGGGCCCTCCTTTTTTATTCTCATTTTAAGAACTTCAAAGGAAAAATCACTACAATATGGATGGGGCCTTACAATATCGACACTTTCTTCAACAATGGATCAATCAAGTTAACAACAATTGATGACTGCCAACATTCTTTTGTGGTCAATGGCCATCAACTGAGGTTGTATCATCGACCAACGTCCAAGGTTAAATTTGTACGAGATATTTTACAATAGTCTGAAATGGAGATAGTGGGTAAGGGTTCTCCTTCCCCCTCTTCCACCTCTAAATGAATATTTTGTTTCATCTTTCTGAATGTATGTACATTAAAAATTAAAAACAATATATATAGATATATATATATATATATATATATATATATATATATATATATATATATATATATAATAAAAGAGAAGAAAAAAAAAATTAATTAATTAATTAAAATAAAAAGAGAAAAATGTATATAATAAAAAATAATAAAAATATAGTCTAGCCATGAAAATCAGTTTACTGGCATGGTTATATAAGGGCCTGTCTAAAAACTAGCTTGCTGGCAAATGAGCCCAAAAATAGAATTTATTCTCCACAATTGTTAGGATTTACTATATGTTCTTCAAATCATTTTGTTTGTTCTCGAGTCATATGATGAAGGGTGCATTAAGACTCTCCTTCTAACAACTTTTCCTCCATCGACATCAGCACATCATCTAGGGGATAAAGTTAGAGATTTGAATGGTACCTAGAGGCTTACATACATTAATGATAGGTTCTCTCGCTAACAACAATGGAGATTCATTAATGCCTTCTATATTCCAGATCTTGTAGTACATTCAACATCATCACATTAATTTATGCCCAACAAGTTGTACCAGTGGAACCTTGACTCTCATCATCATCAAAGGTGAGAAGTCTCTCATTAGTTAACAGTCTTCAAAAATAGCTAGTAATCCAATGACTTCCACCCATGTTCGACGACAACACATCTTTCACATAGATGTATTTTTTTTGGAAGTTCGGGTCGTGGTCAAGACAACTTAGTTATGATCTGTATGACAGTTGTGACAGTCACTATGAATAAAAAGGAACTTGGTTACAAGGCAGCTGCAATAGTTCAGATGGTCTCAAAAAGAGGAGGTTCTTTGCCTTCTTAGTAGGTTTCTGCTAAAAGGTGGGACTTGCTTCTCGATATAGAGCTTGGGACATGGTCTGAATCTGGCTATCCATGCCCCTTGTTTCTTTTCTTCTATTGCAGTTATTTCCATCATCATTACAAATAACAATTTTGGCATTAATGGTTCTATTCCTTACTTAGTTATTATTTCAAATTTCAGTATTTCAATAGGTTCATAATTCCACAAGATCAAATATTTTATGAACCAGTTGTGAGTTAATTTAGTATAAGGTACCTTTTTCAGCTCTATATTTGTAAAACACAGGACAAGTAATGATAGGATCAAGAGCACTAGGAAACATGGTGATCGACAGCATTCCTGCACCTATGCAACAATGACAATTCATGAATTTTGCATCTACAGTGGAAATGGGTAATGACTTTTTGAGGTAAGTTGCTTTAATATTATTATTGTTTTGTTAGGAACAAAAGAATATCATTTTAACAACTTCTCGTGTCAATCCAAATGATCCTCATTACTCAGCCATTCAACGTTGGGATATTCACATATTAGGTGGCCACCAATACCATAATTACCATGTGTACCACGATTGACCACCCTTATACTCCTGTCATATGAATTTTACCCCTATTCGCCCACCTCATTTGATATTGTATCCACCCATACGTATTATTTCTTGTTCCACGAATAATGAATTCATGCAACAAGCTCACAGTTATGAGAAATTCCACTCCCTTCACAAACCTTAGTAATTAACCTTCTCATAAGTGGGAAATCCAGAATGTTTGAATGATTCCCATTACATTGCATGATTTTGAATCATCATTCTTGTACTGAGTCACCTCGCCATCATTACCACCAAATGGATTCATATCACCTTATTGCAAATTTAAATGGTGCACCGTGACGTTCCTAGAGGTGGTACAATCAATTATTGATTGTCATCAATCTATAGTCAATCCATGTTAGATTTTCCACCATACTAGAAGTTACTCGTATTCACAATACCATGCCCTTCTCGTTACTCTGTGTATCCTTATTTGTCTCGTCCTTCTGAGTATTCCTCAATTTAGCTACAAAAAAACCTTCATCCACACCTACATTTTTGCATGGTGATAGATTGCCATGATTCAATCTCTCAGTGAGTGCTCAAAGTTGTGCCTGAGTATCATAAATGCAAGAAATTGTTTAAAGAAGCAGGCTGACATCTCTTTTTCACCAAATTTCAGGGGTTTAATGATTAGGTTTCTCTTCAATTTGTGCAAAGTTTCGATGGACGATTGTCTAGGGTCTCAAATTTGGAAATAGAGGTTACAAAGGAGACCATAGCCAATGTCACAGGCCTCCCCAGGATCGGAGAATACTGGTTCAAGAAATTGATGCTGAGAATGGAAATTTGCAACCGGTTTCTGAAGGCACAATACCAAAACATGAGTTGGGAAAAGGGAGTTCCAAGGGAATACCCCATGGATGAGTGGAAAGCACCATTGGTGATTTTATAAAGGTACTTAACTTGTGAGGGAAGGTATGCCCTCACATACCAGTATCATGTTCAAATTCTACTTCATTTTGAATCAAAGGAACTGATAAATTTCCCATACTATCTGCACAAGAGTTTAGAAACAATGGCTAAGATGGTAAAGAGGAATAGTCAAAACCCTCAGAGTAGCCTCTACCATCATGGGTTGGTAAAACTATTGGTGGAAGTTTAGCTTTGCAAAATAAATAGGACACGGGATCTATTCCTGCATGAGAATGCATTTATTGATCAAATCCCTATGGTAGTGGAAGAAGGGCCGAGCAATTTGGGAAAATGATAGAGAAAATCAAGGATCCTTGTGGAAACGAAACAAGGACCGATATAAGTGGAAAAGAGCTAAAAAAGGGGAGGGCCAGGAATGGAAAATCAAAGAAGAATACTACGACTATTAAACCACCAATTGAGATTCCTCCAACTCATACGATCA
The DNA here is from genome assembly GCA_000966675.3 of Picea glauca. Lineage (NCBI taxonomy): Eukaryota > Viridiplantae > Streptophyta > Pinopsida > Pinales > Pinaceae > Picea > Picea glauca. The sequence continues at coordinate 100,754 of JZKD02S2003353.1, read as the reverse complement.
GACGTCGAATGGAAAAACAAGACGTTCTTAAAATTGATGAGCCAACCCATGTGTACCCATAGGGTACAAAATACAAATACCCAGACCTTATTGGCAGTGATGGAGAGGATACTTTTCCCATTTCGAAGCTCTTCAAAGTTGCTAAGCATCCAAAGATTGTGGAACAATATCAGTTAGGTACAGAATTTGTAAACCCTAACCAGCCATAGGTAAATTATTTTATTGAGCCAAATGAGCTCGTGGAGCCACATGCATAGTTGTTAACCCCCTCAGAAGAATGACGATGTAATAGTGAAATATTGAAGGTTGTGCACCAAGCTGGGAAAGGGAAACTACACCCTAGAACTCCAAAGACTTCCAGCATGATTATTCCTAGACCTTCTAAGAAAGGAGTTGAAACTTGTGAGGGTTCAAATGTTCTAAAAGATGAATCTGTTAGTGAAATTCCTCCGGAAAGGAAGCTCAGGAAACGAAACAGAAAAGTCAAGAAGTTGGAGAAGGAATTCATGGAGTTGTTTGTCCTAAATAGGTGCATTGAAAGAGAAAATCAACAGTTAAAGGACCAGGGTAAGAAGTTTCAAGAACACATTGAGAAACTTCAATCTAAAACTAAAAAGATCAATAATCAGATGCATAATATATTCCATCCAGAACAACCAAGGAGGAGTGGCAGATAGGAAAAGAAGAACTCAGGCCTCAACATCCTGATAAATGTTGTAGGACTCTCTTTGGATTGAAGAGATGGTGTATTTCAATTTTGAAGAGATTTTGGGATATCTTTGCATGAGGACATGCAAATAATTAGGTATGGGGGTAATGTTGATCTCCCATTTTGTCACTCACCATACACTTGTTTTGTCCATTTACCCCCCTACCTAAGCATTGAAATCCAACTTATTACCTCTTGTTATTACCTATTTGCTTGCCTAAAGATCCTGATTATAACATGAGGTAAAAGTTGTTTATTTCGATAATTTATGAAGTTCTTGATAAATTAATTAGGATCTTTTAGCTATTTGTTTACCAATCATAAAAGACACTTAGCTTTTCAATGCAACAATTGTTCCCGCACTATTCCTGGTTTTCCAGTACCTACGCAGGAATTTCAGTACCCGAGGTTGTAACTTCTTGGTGCAGACCCCCCTCCTCTCCAAGGGTTGCATGACCTCCTGGTCTTAGGATATTCTCAAGGCCGACTTGAAACAACCTCTGATTCCCTATTGGAACCTTTCAACAACAATTCACAGGTCTTTTCAGACTTCTGCTCGTTCTCAAGCACCAAAATAGTAGTCTCCTTCAAGTGACCACACCTATGACCACACACTTAACTGAAAAAGCACGTCGCAACTTCAGTTATCGACGATATGAGTCAATCTACTCCTCATCCTTCGAACTCCCAAATCCTTAAATTGTGAAAGGGGCTTAACTCATATTATCTCCTCCCTTTATTTCTGCCAACATGACCTCTAGCTATAACCTGGGGCTAACCTTCTAAGCGCATCGGGATTTTGCATATCAAGAATTCCTGATCCATTCACCTTCGTTCTCTCGATTCTTTGATATCTGAAATTGCAAAATTTTGGAGCCTCAAATCAATGGTCTATAAAATTTCTCCAGCCAACAGCTATGATCAAATCGTGATTTCCCATTTTGCGAGTCCTTACAACCTTCTACCTCCAACTTCCTGATTCACAAATTTGTGAAACGATGATTTGTCGCCATGTGTCTGCCCTCGATGAACGTCTATGATTATTTAACGAATTGATATTTTTATAACTCTCCACAACTCCACCTTTTGGCCTTCTTCAACCTGCAAGTTAGTGAAACGATAATCTATTTCCACGTGTCCCTTCAACATATGGTCCCGATAATTTTGAGATTTTGCGATTCGGGATTTCGTGAGTTCCAACCTACTTTTCCCATTTTTTTTGTTCTTTCTAAATTTTTATAAGTACTTGTGCTAAATAGTGCACTTCTTCTCCGAAATCTGATGTTTTAGAAAGTTTTGGCTCTTCCCAAGGGGATCTTGACCCTCAATACTCCTTTGGACTTTCAATCTTTGCATTCCTTCTCTAAACACTTCAAGTATTCAAAACTTAGAATTTTTTCTAAGTATTTCTTCTCGAGGATTGAATCCACTATTCCTCATAAGATTTATCCATGAAACTTGAACTCGACCCTTCTCACACTTGCATTCTATGTCTTGGTCAAAATTATTTTTTATGCCCTCCTGGCATACTCTGCACTCAACCTCCCTAGAATTCAAACTTTAACACAATTTTGTCCTTGTGCGCACTCCTTGTGCTTAATATGAACAATCTGCATATGAAATATCCCCGCTATCTCTTCTAAACTTTTAAGTCAAAACAGACTTCTTCACGCGCACTTCTTGCACTTCGCATGCACGCCTTGCATAACCTTACAGAAGAAAAATTATTGAACAAATTCAATTATTCATTCCTACACTATGAACATCATTCATTCACAATGCATAACAACACAGTCAAGACACATAACAACACAATCAATCCTTAACAAATACCGCGTTGTGTATGTGGGTCAATTTTCTCTGTTCTATTAAATTTCAAAGAGAAAACATAAATACAGTCGTTATCTCCTGTAATTACAGACTGAAAATTTTTCTAAAGACCTAGATCTTTTTCGCTCTCCTTCCTCCTACTTAAATACTATTACTTATTTTTTCACGTGGTTACCTACTCTACTGACTTGATACAATCTAATGACTAATGTGGGAATTTATCCTACACCTGTAATACATTACAGTCGTGTAAGTATTTACATTAATTCTGTCATTTCAAATGATGGCCCGGTTTTACACAACCAAAATTAATTAACGAGAATTCCAAAAAGTCTTCGCACTGCTTCCAAGCTAGTTTATTGTCGGTTCAGGTTTTTCCATATGTTGAAGTGTCATTTTTCTTTCACATCCTCGCTTTCTTTTATTTGACAGCAATGCTCCTGCATCATACTCCTCTGGAAAAAATATTCATGGACTCCTGTCCATGAGCTCCCACATTGTTTTTCCATGCTTCAAAATATCAAGTTCAGTTACCCAACTTGTATCTTCCACAGGGTGATCCTTCCATTTCACTAAATATTTTGGATACATCTTTCTTCTGGTTTTCCTTCAAACTCTATGTTCTAAAATTTTCTCCAACTGAGGTTTTTCTACTGTAGGCATATGTTCTTCCCACTGAATCTCTTCTTGATCATCCAATTCTCCTGCATCATCTCTGTTATATGGATACAAATCAGCGACATTGAATATTGGTGATATCCCAACATTGTCTAGTAACTCAATCTCATAAGAATTTGTTGTAAATTTTCTAAGGATATTACATGGTCCTATCTTTTTCATCTTCAACTTGTTATATGTTCCTCTTGGAAACCTATCCTTTCTCAAATGAGCTAAAACTTCATCTCCCACTTCAAATTGAACTTCCCTTCTTTTCTGATCAACTCTATCTTTATACTTTTGATTACTATCTTGTATCTACTTCTTAACTTGGTCATGAATTCTTTGCATTTCTATCACACACCCACTAGCATAATCAAATATTTTCGGTCTTCTGCTGAATCAGAACCCCTAAATTACCTATGGAGGCCTAGTGCAAGCTATCTCTTTCTCTCTTACTTCGTTCCCATGTGATCACGGATCATGATCACGGTTCAATTAAACGCATTTCCTATTTGTATTTCACGCCTCAGCGCTAAAGAAATGTCAAATCGTTCGACTCTGCAACCGTCGAACCCCGACAGGGCTAGCGACCAGCCAATAGGGACGAATCCCTATAGAGTTAGCAAATGTCCAATAGGAACAAATCCCAACAGGGCTAGAAAACAACCAATGGGAACAGGCTTCGTCACATGGTTAAGTGGAGTACAGGTGGCAGAGGGGAATTATGACACGGTAGTCAACAGGACAGGAGGGGGG
>JZKD02S2003353.1:74379-90462 GCA_000966675.3 Picea glauca | reverse complement strand
TAACCCTGAAAAAAAAAATGACTGAAGTGTTGGTGTAGACAATTGCATCTCCCTCGGGGGCGGTAATGATAAAGGAAGAAGACAATTCTGCAAAGGAACATACTATGAATAATATGCAATGATCGTGGAAATAAATATCGGCGATGATGCGGGCATTGATGGCCCTACCAAGTTCAGAGGTCTTCGGAAAATGATAGAAATAACTGCAATAGTCGCAAAGTAAGACCCACCATAACATGAGAATAGTGTTGGCATCGAATGTTATGGGGGTCAACGACAGCAGGGAACAATGGTGTTTCACCCTGTCTCGTCCGAGATCTCTCATTAAATGGAGAATGAGAATCAAGATACTGTCGCCCTTCTGGAAAAATGGTGTTGATGTCGACAAAAGGGGAACGCGACTCCCAGAAGCAAAGGACTTTGTGGAATCTACTGAGGTGAGGAAGTGGCAGAGGTACATGGACGAAGTCAAAAAGTGAGAAGACTCAAGAATTCCCTTGGTTGGAGGATGTATGAGATAAAAAGTGGCTGCAACCATGTAACGAGGTCGAGTGTCAAGGGGACGACAAGACCGAGGATGAGTTGTGCCAGAGGCGGGACAAAGTGAACAATTACAGAGGGTAGAGGAAAGTGACCTGTGGGGTACTCTGAATATGTGGACGATGCTGGCCAGGGTAGATGATGAGTGATGCTCCAACCAAGAGTGACATGGGTTGCGTTTGGCTAAAAAGGAGGGAAGCAGTTCGCCAATGGTGACAACAAAAAGGATAATGAAATGATTGAAAATAAAGGTGTTTGTACAATAAATAATGAATAATTTGGGGGAAAAATGTACAAATACAGAAATGGGTGCCCCAGTGTGAAATGAGTGCCCCAGGGAGGGCATAATTTTCTTAGAAAACTGATGAAGGGTGGGGGCCCCATTGGTGAGTTTTTTTATGAGGTAGGTGAAATGAAGATAGGTTCGCAGATGGGCAAACTGATGGTGGATGAAATGAAGGGTTCATGATACTGCGGAGGTGCAGGTAAAAAATAGAACCGTAAAGAGATAATCTGGGAGTCCATATGGAAATCTAGCAAAATGAGGAGAATAAGTATGTGGTTGATTCGCAACATGATGAAAGACTATCAGGACTCCCATCCCTAAAGGCTAATGAAAAACAGCATGAGTGTCAAAAAGTGGCAAAGGGTGCTATGAATGGGACAACTCATGTGGGTTAGAATGTTGTCGGGTAACAGTACCGATGATGCAAATGGAGGCGTGGGTACTGCAGAGCCGGGAATGGAGATCCTAGAGGTAAACATCAGAGGGTGTGACTGGAAATGAAAGTGCGATACAGTGGGAAAGACTACATGCCAGTGCTGAGTATATACCTGAAGGGGTGATGTCGAGGGATGAGGAGCAAGTACCTGCACATATGAGAAACAAATACCCAAAGTGAACAATATCTGAAGAGAATCAAATATATGAGCATGTATTAGATAAATGTGACAATGCGCGTGTGTACCTGACCATGATATGAAAAAAGGCACCCCGGGGGCTCAAGATGAAAAGTGACCCAGGGACAGCTGTGATGTAGGTGACAGGATGTTGATCCCGTGGCTAAAGATGGTTTGAAAAATGGACACCTTCGGCTCCTGGAATGGTGAATGGAAGTTTGGAAAAACGCCTATGTATAGCTATAGGGCCCACATTGCCACCTCATTTGTACCTGCTGCAATAGTGAGTGGAAAAGCAGTTTTCAGAGGATATTTGTAGATTTAGGGAGGACGAGGCATCCAATTGATGTTTTGCAAGTATCAGGTTAGTGGTCGGATCATCCTGCATAGAAATAGGTTTTCAATTTTTGGGTAGGGTGTGTACGGAGGGTCGTATAGGGGTATTTAGGGGGTGTCATCCCCACATGCGTGGGCGATTCGGTGATAGGCACGCATACATGCGCGCCTGTACACCGAATATACGTGCATGGGTGCACAATAGGGAGAATTTAAGGCACGCCCGAAGGGCATGCCTGTGAGTTGAACAGGCGCGCACCAGAGCGCGCATGTGAGTTGAACAGGCGCGCACTAGAGCGCGCCTGTGGGTTTGACAGGCGCGCACCTATGTGCGTCTGTATGGTGAACAAGCGCGCTCATGGGTGTGCCTGTGAAGAAAATAGGTGTGCACTGATGCGCACCTGTGAAGTGAACAGGCACGCATATATGTCTGCCTGTGTAGTGAACAGGCACGCATGTGTGTGCGCCTGTGGGTAACAAAAACCGTGCCTAGGAGGCAAGGTTGAAGGGTAAAAAACGAGTCTTTTTTATGTTGTTGATGGTTTCATAAGCTGATATAAGACTCTGTGTTTTCTATAGGTGGACCATAGTGACGATGCCAGTGTGGTGGTGAGAGAAATACTGGGCCCAGTTGAGAGATGTCGTGGCCATTGAGGGCCCTGGTGTGCGTGTGACTTTGGAAACCTGTGGGTTGTTGAAGTTCTTTGAGTGCCCGTTGATACGGGAACAGGAGTATTTGTTGCAGTTCTTGATCCAGATGTGGAGTTCGGAGCTACACTGCTTCCTCGTACGAGGAGAGCAGATCCCCTTCACTACAGTGGAGGATATTTATTTCTTGACTGGGCTCCCCTTTCGGGGAACGCCCCTACCGGCAAAGTCGGTGTTGCCTAGGGAGACAGCCCTTGTTATGATTGGCCAATGGTACTGCTCAAGTCGGGAATTTATGTCTGGGACTATGGTGAGAATCAGTGTGATAGACTCCCTGGCTCATCGTTGTATAGCAGCGATGATTGTTCGTATCTATGGGTCACTTGCGACCCAGCGGATTAGTGGTTGCTAGTTGTTGGTGCTGGAGAGAGTGGTGGTCGGTGAGAAATTTGCGTGGGGGCTGATGCTGCATGCACGGATGGTAGCGTATTTGGATCGTTGTCGGTCCACAGGTGCAGGAGAGTTTGCATTTAGGTCTATCCTGGTGGCATGGTTCTTAGAGAGGGTGTCAATTTTGCGCCCAAGGGTTTTACTAGAGATGCCAGGGGCGCGAGAGCTGTGATTGAGGCGGTGGTCGACCATTTTGCTTCATCACGGTGGTGGGGAAGGTGGTCACTTTTTTTCAGTAGAGGTGGCATGGATATGGTGGTAGATTCCGCAGGTTATACTTTGGTACCCCTATGCTGGGCTGGACTTCCGGGGTGACCCGGACATGGTGTTGCCTCCAGGGGAGGTTTTTGACCATCGAGGTATGTGTAGTATGTTGGTATGGTTTTGATTTATATTGTCTTTTGATATATCAGTCCATATGTATATGATATAGATGTTGATACTATCTGTTGTTGTTGTTTTTTGCATGTGCAGATGTGGCACCTCGCGGGCGCAAGGTAGAGATGCAGAGAGCGTCGGCTCATCAAGAGCTGGAGAGGTTACCGCAGGGAGAGAGGCGTCGGTGGGAGGGTGCGGCGGGGAGACCAGTTGAGCCGGAGCGAGCAGCGAGGAGGCGCCGGTACGATGACCCTGGTGCGGGGCCATCACATGCTTCTCCGGCGACAGCCAGAGTGGATTATGATTACATACGTCGTCGTCTGGAGACGGTTCTATAGGATGTGCCTGAGGGAATGTGGACGCACATCCAGGATGAGAGTTTCTTGGAGCAGTGTGTAGGGGTACCGCCACCATGGTAGGCCATAGTACGGCGAGCAGTAGTGCTTGTGGCTATGACGAGTGGACGCCTGCCATAGAGGCAGGAGGGTCCTGTGGGTGGTCCTCCACCACCACCTGGGGCAGGTGGTGGTGGGCCAACCACCTCCTCCTAAGGGAGGAGTAGGTGGGGGTGCGATAGAGGCACCCTGAGTGGTGTATGATGTACATCATTGTTTTTGTTGTATATAGGCTGGTGAGCCCATTTTTTGTACCGAGGTGCGGCATTGGCCTACGGATACATGTATTTTTGTATGTAAACATTTGGATAGCCTGATGGGCCTTTATATACACATGAGTATACATATTTTGAGATCCATCTAGTGTCTACATGTGTTTTTTGTTGATGAGTTTGCTGGTGTCTATTCTATATATATGTTGTGACAGGTTTTCATGATATGTTTATGTCTGTGTAGCTTGATGTGATATATGCCAATCTAACACAATGTTAGCTATTTGATCTACTATTTGATTCAATTGTTGTGGAATATGTGTAAATGTAATGGAATCAAAATGTCGAGATAACAGCCTAACCTGCAGGTATTTGCGAAAGAGGCACGGATCGCGTACACGGTACACATTGTTGAGCTGGAGAACGACTAGTTGAGAGTCGAGGAAGATGCTAAGGTGACGAATATGATGATGTTGGGCGTTGGCCAAGAGGCCGATGACTGCAGTGTATTCAGCTTGGTTGTTGGTTGCTGGCCCCAAACATATGTTGCTTGAATGTAGCATGTCATGTGAGGGGGTGTAAAGAGCCCAAGCAGCCGTAGCGAGATTTTGCGTCCAATGGCTAGCACCATCGGCATAACCAATGTGGTAGGCTGGTGGAGAGAGCATCTGTCAATAGAAAAAGGAATATTTTAGATGAGATGGTAGGAGAAAAAATATTAAAAACACTAGAAAGGAAAATAACCTAAAGTAGAATGACTACTTCTAAGCATAAAATTTCTTGAGATACAACCCGTTGACGGGTTCTTTGAGAGAGAGGCCTTCGAGAGAGGCCAGGATATATGCGCCTTTGGTGAGGCAATGTTGGATAATGTAAGGGCCATGTCAAAGTGATTCGAATTTTCCATGGCCAAAGGTATCATGAGCGATATCATAAGCCAGGATGAGGTCGCCTTCGCGGAATGATCGAAGGTTGACATGGCAATCAAAGGTAGCCTTGGATCATTTTTTAGTTGCCTCATTTTTCTGTAATGAAGATCGGAGATATTCATCTAGAGACTCCAAGTTCAACAAGCGTTGCTCCATTGGAGCAGTTTCAGGTAATAGCTCAATTGTGGTTCGTAAGGTGGGAATTTCGCACTCGATGGGAAGAGTTGCCTCAACCCCATGGAATAAATGGAATGGTGTGAAACCCGTAGCGGTCTTTACCGTTGTTCGATAAACCCATAGTGCGGAAAATAACATGTGATGCCAATTGGTTTTATTTTTATTAATCGTGCGCTGTAACATGGTCTTGAGGACTTTGTTAACTGCTTCAACCTGTCCGTTTGACTGAGGGTAATATGGTGAGGCAAACTCGTGAGAGAGTCCTAACCAAGATGAGAGTTCAATGAAGATCCCATTCTCGAAGTGTTTCCCATGGTTGGAAATGAGTTGGAGGGGTACTCCAAAGCGGGAATGACGTGGTTAAAGAAAAAACACGCTGCAGTGTCAGCAGTGTTGTTGAAAGTGGGCATAGCTTCGGCCCATTTGGTGAAGTAATCAATGGCAACAACAATGTATTTGTGACCATTGTTGGAGGGGGGATTAAAAGTCATAAAGTCGATGCCCCATTTACAAAATGGGTTGGCAGTAATGACCGGGTGAAGAAGGGCAGGGGTAGCTTGGGCTTTGTTGGCATAGAGCTGACATTGCTCACATCGTTTCATGGCATGGATGCAATCATGAAACAAGGTAGGCCAAAAGTAATCGGCTCGGATAATATTTTGAGCAGTGGATATACTCAAAAGATGTCCCCCACATGCGCCACTGTGGCAGTCGTTTAAGACTCTGTTGGCCTCGTCAATAGTCAGGCATCGATGAAGAATGGTGTCAATGCCCTGCCGGTATAGGATGTCTCCGATGAGGAGATAGCGGGGGGCCTGATGGAGAATGTGTCGACAATCATCTCGTGATAGATGGTTACCGAATTTTTGAGTTCGTAGGTAGACGAGAAGGTCGCCATACCAAGGATCATATGAAGCGATGTAAAAGAGGTGTTCGTCAGGAAAGTCGGTGATGACGGGGGCACTGGTGGTGTCAGAGGGGAGGGTCATGACAAGTTTGGTGAGAACGAGGGCCTTCTTAATCTTAGGTGTTGAGAACTCGAGGTCGTACTCTTGAAGGATAATGACCCATTGAGCGAATTTACCGTTAAATTTTCGACGGCTGAGAAAGTACTGCATAGGGTTGGAATCTGCGATGACTTTTGTGGTGCGAAGAATGTAATGGTGCAGTTTATGGACTGCTAGGACAACTACCAGAGCAAGTTTCTCTTCGTGTTTATACTTCAAGGGTGGTCCTGAGAGGTTCTTACTAACGTATTAAATGACGTGTTCATGATTGTCATCTCCGAGCTGGATGAGGACGCCGGCTACTGATACAGTTGATGCTGATACGTAGAGGATGTAGTCGCGATTGTAGTCAGGTGCACTAATTAAAGGTGCATTTGAAAGCGTTGCTTTAAGATCATCAAATGAATGTTGGGCATAGTTGTCCCAGTGAAAAGGGATGTCGTGACGTAGTAAGCGAAGGAAACCGTGTGCGCGTATGGCGTAATCGGGAACAACGTGTCTAAGAAAGTTATATTTTCCCTGTAGACTCTAAAGTTGTCGTAAATTCCAAGGAGGTGGAATTTTGGTGATAGCTTGGACTTTGAGGGGGTCCATGTTAATACCATTTTGGGAAACAATAAAACCGAGGAGGCACCCTGCGGTGACGTAGAACACACACTTGAGAGGATTCAAGCGGATGTTGTACTGACGACACCATTGAAAGATGATATGTAAATCATTGAGATGTTGGGTGCATTTCTTAGATTGAGCTGTGAGGTCATCCAAGTAGGTGAGGATGGTGTTCGCTAGATCATGGAAGATGTATGTCATCACCCGCTGGAAATTTGCACCGGCATTTTTTAAGACGAAAGGCATGACACGATATGAAAAGGTACCCCATGGGGTAGTGAATGCGGTTTTATATTGATCGGCTGGGTGGATTTGAATTTGGTTGTAGCTAGAGAATCTGGCCATAAAGGAGAGAGCCTCGTGGCCAACGCAATCGTCGATAATTTGATCGATGAAAGGCATTGGAAAGTTGTCTTTGGGACATGCGTTATTGAGATCGTGAAAGTTTGTGAAAACGTGGATAGTGCCCTATTTTTTGTCGATGGGTACAGGGTTGGAAACCCATGAAGTATAAGAAATGGGATAAATAAACCCAGCAACGTGTAATTTGTCAATTTCGGCTTTGATAGCCGCAGCTTTGGATGGGTGTAGCGGTCACTGTTTCTGGCGAACTGGTGTGCTGTCAGGCTAGGTGTCGATGCGATGCTCGACAATAGAGGGATCGAGGCCAGGAATTTATGTGTATGACCAGGCGAAAATATCCCTATATTCTTGGAAGAGAGCTTTATATGCGGTGATTTCCTAAGGAGTGCAAGAAGCTCCAATGATGATTTCTTCGACGATGCCATTTTTAATGGAAATGTCGATTTCGATGGTGGGGGAAATGTTGGCCATATTACCTTCTTCAAAAGCATTAGGGGCAGGAATGGGATTGATGAACCAATCGATAGGCCCTGACGGAATAAAATCTTTGGTTTCGACCGCGTAAATGGGGTTTTGGTTAGGAGGCATGGGGGCATCCTATGGAAAGAAGAGTGTGCGGTGATGTAGCGCATCCCAGGGTGAGTCTGGGCGGTTTATCTCTTCAAGTATTTCCTCGTCACATTGGAAACGTCAGGAATACAAGGGGTTGTGAGGAGTGACCTCGGTGATGGTGTGGTTGCCCCCTGATGGGGAAGCAGGGGGAGTAATGCTAGGCGAGGGTGAGGGTTCACTCGACATGAACCATATATTGAAGTATTGAGGGGTACCCGTGGTGGTTGGGTGGAGAGTGTCCGTAGGGAAATGAGTAGGAGAGTTGGGTGGGTTACAGGGTAAATCCTCAAATATGTCATCTAAGAACCATGGAGGCATTGGTAGTGCCCGGGTTCAAGAGAAATGACATGAAGATCCTCTAGTGACGAGGTAATGTCAATTATTGCCTCTGCGGGTTGGTGAAGCAGAGTCAATTGACATTGCCTATATTCAAGGATCATATGACACTGGTATGTAAAATGAGATAATGAATCGCAGAGAGAGCAAGGGAATCTCATATGTTCATTGACTGAAGTGGTGACATAACGAATGTCAGTAATATTTGTTGAAGAGGACGTAGCAGGACGTGGATTGTTCTGGAAGTTCTGGCGTACAGCGGTTAATGTCTACTGAAAGCATGGCAGTGCTGGGCAGTGATGGGTATAATGGCCATACTCTGAACAGATAGCACAAGCATATTTGTTCCTCAACCCTTTACTACTGGAAGAGGTGGTAGTAGTGGTAGGACTAGCAGTAGTGGTGGGTGTTGTGGGAGTTTGATTGAGGGGGATTAAATTCCGTAATTCAGGTAGTGATGGACAGTTGTTAGTTTGGTGGCCCTATTTCTCACATAGTGCGCAAGGTGGTGGGATGCGTGGAGGAAGTGGAGCGGTGGGCTCTTTATTATTTCTCCTGCCCCCAACTATAGCAGGGGGGTTAGTGAGTATGGGGGTAGTGGGGGTAAGGATGGGAATCGTCATGGGGAGGCCTTCCTATGGGGGAAGGGATGGTCGAGGAACCATCTCAGGTGGGTGTAAATACCAGACTAGGATTGCTAACACCATATTGGGTAGTGTGAGCATTGCAGCTACCTAAAAAGCTTCGATACCTGGTGGAGGGTAAAAGAAGGGAATTTGAGTGAGGGGTTGGGGAACTGTCTCCCAGATGGGACTATGCCCCTGGGGGGATGTGGATTTGTGGACGTTTGGGCTTGACGACTGCACAGGAGGCTCCGGTGGGAGTGGATCTGTGACTATTGGGACATCAGGAATGACTGAAGCCTCCTGAGGAGGACGAGCATCCTCCGTGTGAGTTCTGTTAGATGAAATGACGCATACTTGATTAGCAGGATGAAGGAGTGGTGGTGCTCCATGGTACGTCCCTAACAAGGATGGATCTTTAAAAATTCCAGGACCCATCTCGATGAGTGGATATGCGTCTTTGTTTGTGTGAATGAGGGGAAGAATGTTATCGAGGTTGGCAGATGGGTTAGGCTCATAATGTAAGACTTGGTCAATGGTCACAATCTTCCCGTTGTGGGGGAACATCATTGTCCGAAAGACGAAAGATGCCACTGCCTTCATAGCATACATGTAGCTACGACCGAACAAGATATTGTAATCGAGCGGAGTGTCGATAACTTCTATGTCAATGAGGATAGTCTTTCCCCCAAGTTCAACAGGGACGTTCTGGAAGAGCCCTTCAGGAGAGGATGCTCGTCCATCATAAGCTCGTAATGTGATGGCAGAAGGTATGAATTCCGGGGAACCAATTTTCTGCCATATTGTTTTGGACATAATGCATGTAGATGCACCTTCATCGATGATACATCGATGAACTGTGATGTTTCGTATTTTCACTGGTATTTGAAAAGCGATCAAGGCGGGAAGATGAGGTTCACCGCTATCAAGATCAAAGGTGATGATTCGAGTATCGGCTGGGTCAACTGCCCCTAAGGTGAAAAGTAGTGATTTCCGCTGCGTAGGACAAGTCTGGAGGACTTCCAAGACTGACATGGCAGCTGGGGATTGTGCTAGGTCGTCGACCAAGCTATAGTTATGAGCTGCCCTAGCCTGTGGGTTGTGGACATTCCTGTGCAAGGGGATGCAAGGGATGCGTAGTGGTGGTTCGGTGGAAGGGCGAGGAATTACCAACGAGGGTCCCGTCGGTGTAGGTTTTGTCTCTGGAGAGATGGGAGTAGACTCAGCGGGTGTATGATACTGACGATTACGCGTTTGCAGAAGGATTTCTTCCTCAATAGTGAGGAGAATTGTTCGCTCTGTTGGATTGTTGGGGTTGTAGTATTGGCCCACCTGAGGTGGGTGATGTTGTGTGTCATGTTGGGTGTTTATCACACCTTGATGTGGGATAGGATTTTGCAGCACGGAAGGAGGGGGTTGTCGCGCGTATTGTTGTGGTGCCTGCTGAGGGGCAGGTTGTGCAGGAGAAGGGGGAAGGCTCCCAGAGTCTTTCAACCATTTGAAATCAGTGATCTGGGGGCAATGGTGAGTGTAATGACCGAACTCACCACAAAGGGCACAAGGGAAGATGGTTTTAACATTATTCCGCCCTTGGCATTTGTTATTATTTCCTCCTTTGGGGTTTTGGTTCCCTTTGTTCTGGTTGCCCCCAGTGGGTTGGTGTTGGGGGGGTTGATTCCCGCTTGACCTGGGTTGTTGTTATTCCTGTTCCGTCCTTTCTTCTTGGCATTGTTTGATGGATGAGTTGAATTGGCTGTATTCAACTGTTCAAAAGTTTGGTATTGTTGAGCAGCAAAGGGTTGAACAAAATTTACCCCCGCATGAGGATGTGGTGGAGCCATGGGTTGTGGAGGACCAGGAAATGGGAAGTATGGATTTTGTGGTGGTACTGATCCATAAGGTACATAGGAAGGCGTAGTTATTTCACTAGTACTATAAGTTGATGTTGAGGGAGTACCACTGTTTGTGGGAATAGGTGGATGTATGGGAGGTGTCAGCAATGGTCCAATGATGGGTGGAGGTATAGAAACAGGGTATGGTTATTGATAAGGGGGTGGGGGGTAATAAGGGGTGCCCCCGTATGCCGGCGAGTATTGAGGTGTCCCATACATCGGTGGTGGTTGGGTTGTGGACCATGGTGTGTGGTGGCACCTATTAGTCCATCTGCTGAGTGAGACATCCCAGGTTTGTCTTGGCCAAATGGCACAGGTTTTGGAAGATCAGGAAGTACCGTATATAAGTACCCTAACTGTGCATAGATGAGGTCATACTGTTGGGATTTTCTGATGGATTCCTCTTCTGATTGGGGGAAGGTAGAAGCTACATCCTTACCAAGGAGAGAGACAAGTGATATAAGAAACCAGTCGAGACATTGTTGTTTGGTGGTTTATGCTTTACACAAACTACGTTGCCTACGCCACTCATGAATGTGGTCAGCAATGTGTGTGGTTGAGGTTTGTTTGAAGTTAGACAGTAGTTCTAGACCATTGTCATGGTGGATGGGTAATTGGAAGAAGGTCAAGAATGCTTTGGCCAATGACTCAAAGGTCACATGGGACCCTAATTTTTCTTTGACATACCATTTAGCCGATGGGTCAGTGAGTGTGCGTTGAAATAATCGCAGTCTAATGAAATCATCCATAATGCTATTGGAATAACACCATAGATAAAAGGTCATGATGTGGTTGGCAGGGTCATCCCTTGCCTTCCCTTCAAACTTTGGTATGTGTGAAGGAAGTTTTGTTGGAATTGTAGGCCATGTGGCGTCATGCAGTATAGGATCATTGGTGAGTTTGGTGAGATCTGGTATGTTGAGAGAGGCCAAATATGGCATCTGTAGTGGGGGGGGAGGGTTATCTCTGGCCATAGTGTGTTGTGATCCTGACCCTTGATGGGGACTAGGTGGTTTGGTGCTCCCTCCTTGAGAGGAAGTGGGTCCCCCGCCTCCGTGTAAAGGAGAGCGAGTGAATGGATGACCTTGGGAAGTTGACCCAAGTAATGTTGAACCAAGCAAAGCTGATCCTAAGATAGTAGCACTCACAGGAGTGTGTGAAGGAGATATCGATGAGCGGGTACAACCAGATACTCTCCCTAAGATAGGAGGGAGGTTGAGAAAGCGTCATGAACAATGGGGGTTCTGTGGTTCCCCTATGATGTCAGACTAGTTGTGTGTGCAAAAAGTGGTGAGAGAAATATAGAAACAAGAGTCTTTGTTGTGACTATTTACACAATATATATATCCAAATCAAACTGTAATCAGATGTGCATCATACATAAAATGTGAAAGAAGCATATATATGTGGGTAAGAGGGTTTTGTCCGCGTGGGGGAATCAAAAGAAAGAAAATTATCGTGTCCTAGAAGACGTAACGTCCTTCCTCTCAAATAGCACTGGACCTTCCAATAGTACTCAACAGTGGGGTCTGAAGTCACCGGAAGAGAAACTAGTGAAGGATGAAATAATTGGTTATAATGAGGGGTAAAGGGGGCATATCCCAAAAGAGTTGGCGATATTTCCCAATAGCCACACAAAATCCAATCAAGGTGCAATTGCAGCCTACAATTTCTACCTGGGTAGATGTCCTAAAGTTGGTCACTAGGTACCTCGGTCAAAGTGCGGAATTTAGATTTTCGGCCTAAGAAATGGGTCATGGGCTAGATCTCGTCCAAGAGGTGGGTGCCTCAAGGGGGGATACACAGAACAACCGAACCTCGGCCTTCAACCCTTCACGAGTATCTCCCTGCCTTATGGTGATTGGAACACTTGACTTGGAGGATTTGAAGTTCCCTATTTTACAACCTCTATGTTTTGACAATGTGAGAATTAGATAACAGGGAGTTATTTGGATGCCTATCCCCGAAATCCTACCTAGACTAAAAAATTTATTTTGGCACCTCCTGTGGAGGAAAAATTAGTGAGTTTTTAGAAATATTTTAGATGTAGTTGTTTTTTGAGGTTGGGGGTAAAAACCAACCTCGTTTGATTAAAAGTGGGAGTGGATATCCCTGTCAAGAAAAGATGGGGTATTTTTCAGAATCCCTTTGGAGGAAACTTACTTAGACCTCCACGATTCATGTGGGTGATATTTGTGTGTGAGTGAAAGTGTGCCAATTTTTAGTGAATTATATGTCACCTTCTTGCATGTGGACTTTGCTTGGTCCTTACAAGAGTTTGATTACCTAATTAACTAAGTGCCATTGGTACAACCTTGCGGAATTCAAAATCCCTAGGAAGCTAGCATGTGGACATGTGGGTCCATTACTATCCTTTAACTCCCTATTGTGATGTACTCTAGAAAAAGCTTGAAACTATCCTAGTTTGAACATGTGGGCATGTATGGGCCCGTTACAAACCTTTAAACTTACCTAGTGTTTTGATCTAAGAAAGCAAAATTTCAACCACTATTCTATCTTTGTAGAATGTGGGAATGTATGGGCCCGTTACAAGTTTAAAATGTGTTTGAAAAATAAAACTAAGAGGGGTCCCAAGAAGGGTCGTTGTCCTCCCCTAAAGGTTTTGAAACTTTGTTTAAGGGAGATGAGATTGTTTTCACAATCTTTTTCTGATTCTCAAGATCGCTTGGAGGCGCGAGAGAAGAGCATACTCAACGATTGTTACTTCAACTTCTAGTCCCCAAATTTGAGTTAGATGTGATTAAATATGATTGTCCACTTATGTTTGTAAGTCAAAACAAGCCATCCATGTGGGAAAAAGCAAAGAAGGGAAATTGATTTTTATCCTCCTAAGTGCCTATGTGTGTTTTAGACTAACCCCTTTATATGATGAGGGGACTAAGTTTAATGTGGCTTTTAAAAAAAAATTGACATCAATTTTAAGAAGGCAAATGGCCTTCCCAACATCCCAAGAACTTACAATGTGAAATTTTGTTCAAATGCGCGGCCCCTAGTGATGACAGAGGCGCATAGAGTGCAAGCGCATGAAACAAAGATGAGTCAGACAGCGCATGAGCGCAGAGAAAGGTTGTCTCTTAAGCGCATGTGTGCACGATGCACATCTGTGGGGTGGAATACCCGCACACCTGTGACAAGCGGTCGAGAAAGAAAAATCCGGATGGATTTCTCCCAATTCTCCTTGGAATTGACTAGTTAGCAGGTCGGTTGAGGTCGGTTTGTGCACCTGCAAGTTAAAAAAACTAAAAGAAGAGAAAAATAAACCCAAATGAGGTAGGAATTTGATACCTTTCCCCAGTGGAGTCGCTAATCTGTTGCACCCTTTTCGTCACCTTGGTGAGCAAATAAGAGGTGCTTGCATGCCCAGTTGGGTCTTGCTGAGCATGACATTTGTAGAGGAAAGAGTTAGAAAAAGAAAAAGAAAACTATAAGCAAGAATTAAACTAATACAAAATAAAATCATAAGCATAAGGACATAGAGATAACAAACACAAAAAGACCCATGTCACCAATGTTTTTAGGCTGATCTATTGATGAAATCAAAGCACCAAAAAGAAAGGGGACTATGAGTCCCTTCTTCCTCCAAGGGAAGGCTCTTAGACCCTCACAAGCTTGCTCTCCTTACAACAAGAAAAATGAAAATGGTGATGAAAGAACTCCTTGCAAATCCACTCAATGGAGAAGTGGATTGCTCAATGAAATGGTGCCAAAGTGCTCTTGTCAAGGATTAAGTCCTTAAAACAATATAGGCAGCATAACATTACTTGAAATTCCTTGAGAAAATGAGGCGCATTCATGCCTTTTTATAGCATTGCTTTGGGCTTTTGTGTAACTGCTTTGTAGTGTAAAAAAAGGCCATTTAGGGCATTATTAGATCTTTGACCAGCCTACCATTCGGATTCAGCTCAGATTTGAGGGTCAAATCGGCTTGGGAGTTGATCCATAAGTGGTTGGGAGGCTGACCACTTCAATAAATGTGTCATTTAGCAGGTGCGCGGATTTTTGTGCCAACATCCGCGCATCGTGCACGTATGCGTGCATAATACATTCTTGTTCTGTGCATGTGCGCGCGCGCCCAACTTCTGTAAAGCTCTCTTCAATTTTTCACTACTTTGTATAGTTTTTTGCCCTTTTTGAATGCTATGAGATTAATTCATTGGCCATGAATGACTTCATTACTATTTGACGATGTTGAGTTCTTGTAACCATGTGCTGACAAAATTTCAGTGATAACAGAGACCATATGGTTTCTCATTCTCATTCTTAGATTTCAATGCCTTATCATAAACAACTGCCTTACCTCTATTTAATCCTCTGCTTTTGTTCTGTTGGCTCTGGTTTCTGGCCAACTTTTCCTCTGACTTCAGTGCAATCTAATAAGCATCTTCCACTGTCCTCATAGTCATCATATTGATTTCATCCTGAATTTCATACCTCAAACCATTTATATACCTGGCAAATGTTTCATCATCCTTCCCGCTTTGTCTAGTCCTAATATTCAGCCTATAAAATTCTTCGGTGTACTCTTTCAAAGTCATACCCCTCTGTCTCAGGTTCTGCAATTTTATTAACAACTGTACCTGGTAATCCCTAGGTATTAATTTAGCCTTCAGTTTGGCTACCATCCTATCCCAATTATTTATCTCTAGTTTTCCTTTTCTCTTTCTTTCTACCTACAGTTCATCCCACCACAGTGTTGCATGCCCTTTTAATCTCGTGACATCATGTCTCACCTTCCTTCCTTCATCGACCTCTTCATAGTCGAAATACTTATCTAGAGACCTTATCCATTCCAAGAGTTATTTGGCATCATAATTACCTTCATACATTGGGATGTCCATATTTACTCTAGCTCCCAACTTCACAACAACTTTCAGTAAGCGTTCTTCAGCTGCATCTTCCCCTATAATTTCTTCAACTTCTATTTCTTCTCTTTCTTTATCACTGACATCTTCAGCGGTAGGTGTTCTCCTCTATATAGCTTCCATCACTTCCAACCCTATGAAAATTTCTCTAATTTCTCTTCCTACAACACGATTTTCCATAGGTGGTCCTGTGCGTATCCTCGGTTGCATCGCTTGAACTATTCCCAACACATTGAGTTCAAATTAAAATATTTTTCAGACTCTGATACCACTTGGTGCAAACCCCCATCCTCTCCAAGGGTTGCGTGACCTCCCGGTCTTAGGATCTTCTCAAGGCCAACTTGAAACAACCTCTAATTCCCTACTGGAACATTTCAACAACAATCCACGGGTATTTGCAGACTTTTTCTCCTGTACTCAAGCATCAAAATATGAGTCTCCTTCAAGTGACCACACCCATGACCACACACTTAACTTAAAAGGCATGTTACAACTTCAGTTATCGACAATATGAGTGAATCAACTCCTCATCCTTCGAACTCTCAAATCCCAAAATTGTGAAAGGGGATTAACTTGTATTAGCTCCTCCCTTTACTTTTGCCAACGTGACCTCTAGATATAACCTAGGGATAACCTTCTGAGCACGTCGAGATTTTGTGTATCAATAATTCCTTATCCATTCACCTCCGTTCTCTCGATTCTCTGATATCCGAAATTATGAAATTTCAGAGCCTTAAATCAACGGTTCGCAAACGTTCTCTAGCCAATGACTGTGATTGAATCATGTTTTCGC
>JZKD02S2003353.1:29722-51783 GCA_000966675.3 Picea glauca | reverse complement strand
TTTCCTTTCCATGTCATTCCTTCCCATCCCATACCATGGCATGCCTTGCCTTTCCATGACATGTCATGTGATGCCATGCCATTCCTTTCCAATCCATGACATGGAATGTATTTCCATGCCATGACAAGCCATTGCATTCCTTTCCTTTCCATGAAATGCCTTGCCATGCCTTTCCATGCCATGCCATGCCTTTAATTTCCATGCCATGTCTTGCCTAACCATTCCATGACATGCCTTTACTTTCCATGACATGACATTGCATGCCTTGTCATGACACATCATTGCATGCCTTGCCTTGCCAAGCCTTTCCAAGCCATTCCATTTCATGAATTTCCTTCCCATGACATGTTATTGCATTCCTTTCCTTTCCATGTCATTACCATGAATTTCCATGCCATACCAGACCATGCCATGCCATTGACATTCCTTACCAAGCCATGCCATGGAATTTTGCTTCCATTCCATGCCATTTCCATGCCTTATCATGCCATTTCCATTCCTTTTCATTCCATTTCCATGCCATGCCATTGAAATGCTTGCCAAGCCAAGCCAATAAATGATATTAACTAATTTCAAACAAGTCAATGGGAAGTCCCAAACACCACAAATCAATAAGGAAACTATAGTTTTTATAAAACTTGTGATTAATATGTTAAAATTCAGCAATATGAGAAATTACAACAGGACAAATATAACAAACCTTAAAACAAGTAATCATGCAATGAAAGGGGGCTAAAAATGCAAGCCTAAATGATAGTTTAGATTAAAAATGCTTGCTGAAATGGAAGATGGCACATAATAGCCCTAGAATATTCAAGACATCAATCCCTAAAGGGCTGAAAATTATAACATAAATGTAATAAAAGGTGTAAAGGTGTATTCTAAAGGTGCAAGATGACAGTTAAACCCTAGACATCAAGCTAACATGGCTGCAAATTTAGGGTAATTCCTAATCTAAACACGAAATTGAGGGTTTCAAGATAAGGTTAATTCAAGAAGAATACAAGATAACATGCAATATCACTACTTTGATAAAAAAAATATTTAATACATTCAATAAATAACCAACAATGACTTAAAAAGTGCACATACTAGGTAAATCAATGATCATCCATGAATTCCTAACCATAAAATCATCCACAAAACTTGAAACACATATCTAAGGTATCTTCATATTTGTGAAACACAAATTATCATAATTAATAGGATTTACATAGAAAGGGATTCCACTAAATAGGTTTATGTTCCATCCTTATGGTGTAGTCTCATTATACTATTGATACATAATTTACTTTTGATTACCTTGCCATGCTATGCCTCTCCTTTCCATGCCATGCCATGCATGTCCTTGCCTTGACATGCCATGCCTTTCCTTTCCTTGACATGCCATGCCATGAAATGTCTTGCATTACCATTCCATGCCATGCCTTGTTATTCCATTCCTTTCCATGCCATGACATGCATCTCCTTACCTTTTCATTCGATGCCATATCTTTCATTTTCATGCCATGGCTTGCCTTACCAAGCCATGCCTTTCTTTGTCATGCCTTTCATTGCCTTTCCTTGTTATGTCATGCCTTTCCTTTCCTTTCCATGCCATGCCATGCCTTTCCTTTCCATTCCTTTCCATGTCATTCCATGCCATGTCATGCCTTTCCTTTCTATACCTTGGCTTGACTTGTCATGCCATGCCTTGACTTTATATTCTTTGACTTTCCATGTCATTCCCTGCCTCTCCATGCCATGTCATTCCATGCCATTTAATGCCTTGCCTTGCCATGCATTTCCTTGCCATGCCATGCCATGCAATTTCTGAACAAGAGTTTGACTTTCAAGAACATCATGCCATTAAATTGTGGGTATCATGGTTGTGTGGACCTTGGCCAAACAAATGTGCAAGAGATTACAAAACTTTTTTATGTTGCTCAGTTTGTATTTTATGCCCTTGCTCCAAATTTCCAACATGTCCCTGAATGGATTGAGGAGGTGAGTTGAAACTCGTGGTAAAATTAAAATTAGGACTCATGTGGGCATATTGTCGGTTGCATTGGATCTGCAGCACCTGGTTTTAGCTAATGGGTGTTATCCTATGACTTACCTTACCAATCACTAAGTATAATTGTCACCTATATTTGTATTATTCATTTAGGATATTCGGAATATATCCTAAAGTGATGACTAATGAGTTAGTTAAGATTTCCTAGCTTAATCATCATGCATGATTTTAGGATCTAGAGAAAATATATCTATGAGGTGGCATCACCCATTGTACTATAAATATGTGACATTGGTGTGAATACATAGAGTTGGATAGTGAGCCTTTTCTATTATTTTTTTGTCTTATTTCATATTTTGTCATTATCTATATTTTATCATGGTATCATAGCTTCTTTTTTATTAGGACCTGATTTCACCATGGTAGTTTTTCATGGATGGTGATGAGTTCAAGGTCGATGGTCGATGTTGCTCACAACAAAAAATTGTAGACCTATAATATTTTGGATGCACAAAGTAAATAAAGAGGTCATAGTTATTTTGATGTAGTTTAATATGGTATTGTTGATCTTTCTCTAGTTATTTTCAAATTATTGATTGTATATGGCATTAGATTTCTCTCACAATTTGTAAATCGAGGTGTTACCTAGAAATGTACTCACAAATCTCGTGACCAACAAGTAAGGCCATTTTTGGATGCAATTACCATCAAATCAAGTTCCCTTTCTAGCAATCATATGTTGGTTGATCTAACCCTCAACTGTTTCCATTGATCTACACCAACGATCCCAACACCATCGATATGATATTCTCTCAATTGAATACAACTCTCTTCAGTGGTCAACATAGTGTCGTGTTGTGACTCTTGCAATCAATTCTAGTGTAAAATTTCTACAGAAACAAATGGGATAAATCAAGCACAACACGATCAAGATTTTCCACTTGGTGAATATGCTCCAAATCTAAGGTATTTATGCTACTAATATATTCCTTTGTGGTTTGTACATGTTACTTTGGTTATACATGCTATTTGTTCGTGTTTTGTATATGGGAGGAAATTGACATCCAGTTGCATTCAAATTGATAAAATTATGTATTTGTGGTGATTCGATAGATAAAACTCTCTTTGAAAGACATATATTGGAATTTTTCCAACAACATCCCAATTTTTTCTAAGTGTTGTAGAATCAATATATGATCCTTGATTGCATGTTTGATTGTAAAATTAGAAACTATGAATCTGATAAATCTATGTGGTCGTGCCCATATAAGCTTAATAAAATAGGCATCGAATTGCAGAATAGGTTGGGGATATTTCATTGATAACGACAGAGACACTATGGGTCATGTAAAGTGGAAGAGAATTTCATTCCATTTCTCAATGAACATTTGAGAAGCTCACCTAAACTTCCATGCTGAGAGAATCATGTGTAAGGGTGAGAAATTTGCATTCTTTTGAAAATTCTATATCCTGAGTATTCTATAGTACACCACCAGATACGCGACAGAGATCTCTCAATAGAAACCTAACAATGGGGCCTCTCCACTTTTATTCCATTGACCAAAAAACTATTTGTTGGAGGATCTTTGGAACTAGGGTTTTTCTCAATGAGACATAGTGCAATTTCTGAACAAGAGGTCAATTTTCAAGAACACTGTTTCGGGAAATTGTGGGTAGCATGGTCACGTGGGACTTGGATGAATAGACCTCTGGGAGCTTACAAAAATTTTTCATGTTGCTCATTTTGGATTTTATGCCCCTAGACCAAATTGTCAACATGTCCCTGAATGGCCTAATGAGGCAAGTTACAACCCACTATAAAACTGAAACCGAGACTTGGATGGAAGAACCATCAGTTCCACTGGATCTGGTTCATTGGGTTTCATTTAATGGGGCCCCTCCAGTATCATTTTGTTGATTGGAAAACCAATTGTTGGAGGATCTTTAGAACTAGGCATTTGCTCAATGAGGCATAGTGCAATTTTTGAACAAGAGGTTGATTTTCAAGAACATTGTGCCAGGAAATTTTGGGTAGCACGGTCACGTAGGGCTTGGAAAAATAGATGTGTAGGATCCTACAAAACTTAGTTATGCTTCTCAATTTGAATTATATACCCCGAGATCAGATTTTTGACATGTCCCTGAATGGCTTGATGATACGAGTTGCAATTCATGATAAAACTCAAAATGAGACTCAGATGGATGAATTGTCAGTTGTAGTGGATCTCGGACAACTTTTTGTTGGATATTATTCCACAGTATGGTTTTTATCAATGAGGCATAGTGCAATTTTTTAACAAGAGGTCGATTTTCAAGAACACTATGTCGGGAAATTGTGGGTAGCATGATCACATGGACCTTGGAAAAATAAACGTGCGAGAGCTTACATAAATTCGTTATGTTGATTGGTTTTTATTTTATTACCCTAGAAAAAATTGTTAACATGTTCCTGAATGGCTTGAGGAAGTGAGTTGCAATTCACAATAAAACTTATAACAAGACTCGGATGGATGAACCGTCGATTTCATTGGATCCGGGGAACTGGTTTTTAGCTAGTGGTTTCATTTGTTGTCATTCTATTTTATGGAAAATCATTTGTAGGAGGATATCCAGCACTAGGGTTTTTTTTATTTCTTATTACATTACATATTTTTGATAATTTAACACCTTGTTAGGCTATAAATGGAAAGGAATGGCATGGCATGGCAAGGAAAGGTATGGTAAGGAATGGAATGGATAGGAAAGGAAATGGATAGCATGGAAAGGCATGGCATGGCATGGAATGGAAAGGAAAGGAAAGGAAATGCATTGCATGGAAAGGAAAGGAAATGCAAGGCATGGCATGGCAAGGCAAGGCATGACTTGGTAAGGAAAGGCATGGTATGGCAAAGAAAGGCAAGGGAAGGCAAGGCATGGAAAGGCAAGGCAAGGCATGACATGGCATGGAAAGGCAAGGCAATGCATGACATGACATGGAATGGTGTTGCCATGGGCCTATGTTGAATGAAGAGTCAATTTTAGAGAAAAGTTTGAGAACAATGCAACAAATGAGGTAGATTGGACAAAGAAGGAGAGAACATCCATATTTTTAGGAAAAGAAGTGCACGTGGTAGGATTTGTGTAAATACAATGCAAACGTGGACAAACCTAGCCATATTAGGATTAGTGTTTTGGAATGTAATTTAAGTTTTTTTAACCCAATTTTGTAGTAAAAATAGAAGAGATAGAAAGTAGGTTGAGGCATATAGATCTTGAGAGAGAACATTATGATATCTGTAGTATATTTTGGAGTCCTTGTTGAGTTTTGAGTATGTATTTTGTTTGGATTTGTGGAGCTCAGATGAATTTGATATAACTAAGGGTCAAGTCACAAGATTGTAAATGTATTGAACCTACACATAATAGATCTAGCTAGAAAATAGCACACACATTTACAGAGACAAATTGAGAAAGAAGAAGCAAGATAGAAAGAATGGAAGAATTCTCATTAACTGTATTCCACACTCAAAAAGTGAATAATTTACAATATATAAATAGGATAAATGAGTAACTAATGAGCCATAGTGGTGGTCTAGATTGATCTGGACACACACCAGCAGTTACAAGAGTAAACTGCCACCTAGTCTAGTCTCTCAGGCACATACAGGAGTGAACTACCACCTAGCTGAGTTAACTAGTCAACTAGTATTCAATTAACTGACTGAACAAAGAGTAGTGAGTTGGTGATGATCCCAATATTGTATGGTGACAAAACCAATGCAACATCTAAACTCAACTCAACTAGTCAAACTGAAGTGTCAACTGAAAGAGAATATTCTCCAGGTGGAATATTCTCCACTAAAATATAGGAGACTGGATAATTACTAATTATGACTAATAAACAAGGAATAACCATAGGAAAAATAAATCCTAGGTGTGTGTGAAGTAACTCCAAACCCCCCCTAAACATCACTATGGTGAAAATAAAGAATGGGTCCCGGCTACAAGGCCATGTTAGGTACCCAAGTACAAAAGATACACTGAACTAAATGAGGAAAGAGGGGAAATATCAGGGGGAAAAAACCACCCCTCAAATTAAAATTCATAAAATAAAAAATGATAAGGAACAAAAGGCAGTTGCTAAGCAACCATGTCCTTCACTCCAAGAAGACCTTGCAATTGTGCAAGTTTGTGCTCTTTGAAGATTTTGTTGAAGATGCAGATGTCTACACGAATCTGATGAAGTATATGCATCACTGATATTTCCACACATATCCACTTTATCTTCTTGTGATGAATAATATCCAAATAAATTTTGGATGAAATTTTGAAAACCGTACGGCCGTTTCCATAAAAATGCTGAAATTTTGTTGATTTTAAAAAGATCATAACTTCACTTTGCAAACTCCGTTTCAGACGATTGTTTTTTTTAAATTGGATATTTTCCCGAGAGGAATTCAAATATCCAATTTGTTTCTGCAAATTTTTCTTAGAAAATATCAGAATAGCATCTGATGTGTGCGGCTCCCTTTTTGTCTCCTGAGATGCATGCATGGTGCATGCAAAAGTGTCTGCATGTGACTCCTGAGATGTATGCCATACATATTCCACATGAATTTCAGAAAACAAATCTGAAATGGAGTAGACATCATCTTCAATTAATGGAATACAAATTTCTGCAAAAACGTTTGTAGAAGACTCTTCATAATAAGAGGCTTGATCTTGTGATGGCTTCTCTTCGGGCTCTATCTGTTCGACCTCCTACATGAAATCTTCACAATATTATTTATTCCCAAATAGAACCTCCAATCTGGTCCATAATTCATTTGGAGTTAATCCTTGTGATTCTTCATATTCTTGATGGAAAAGTTTGGGAGAAACAGACATGCCGATACTTCCTATGGTCATATCTTGTCTATTGAGAAAATCATTTTTCTCATCAACAAAATAAGTCTCTACTTCCATTTCCATGGTTATTTGGTATAATCCGCTGCATCTAAGATGAAGCGGAATTTTTTGCTTCCATTCCAAATAGTTATGAGGCGTGAGAAGTATTTTTAGGGAATATTCCATGTTTTTGTTGTCTTCAATCTTCAGTACCTGCAAAAATAATTTGGTGTAGTTTTTTCTTAGCATTTCATTAGCTTTGATACCATGTAAATGTGTTGAACCTACACATAATATATCTAGCTAGAAAATATCGCACACATTTGCAGAGACAAATTGAGAAAAAAGAAGCAAGATAGAAAGAATGGAAGAATTATCATTAACCGTATTCCACACTCAAAGAGTAAATAATTTACAATATATATAGGATAAATGAGTAACTAATGATCCATAGTGGTGGTCTAGATTGATTTGGACACACACTAGCAATTACAAGAGTAAACTGCCACC
This sequence comes from Picea glauca, assembly GCA_000966675.3. NCBI lineage: Eukaryota > Viridiplantae > Streptophyta > Pinopsida > Pinales > Pinaceae > Picea > Picea glauca. The sequence goes on along the minus strand of JZKD02S2003353.1, from coordinate 44,411 downwards.
TAGTCTAGTCTCTCAGGCAGTTACGGGAGTGAACTGCCACCTAGCTGAGTTAACTAGTCAACTAGTCTTTAGTTAATTGACTGAACAAAGAGTAGTGAGTTGGTGATGATCCCAATATTGCATGGTGACAAAACCAATGAAACGTCTAAAATCAACTCTACTAGTCAAACTGAAGTGTCAACTGAAAGAGAATATTCTCCAGGTGGAATATTCTCCCCTAAAATATAGGAGACTGGATAATGACTAATTATGACTAATAAACAAGGAATAACCGTAGGAAAAATAAATCCTAGGTGTCTGTGAAGTAACTCCAACAAATATGTGGATATTGGTGTGACTCTCGTCCACCTCACTACTCTCTAGTACCTTATGATGTAATGTGCACAATGCCTTTTGATGAAGAAGAATATATCAAAGAAGATATTTTGGGATGTAGCCCCAGGGGGGTGAACCATGATAAAAAACTGTGTGAAATGTGTATGAATGTATTTATTATTTCTACAATTATGATTGAATGGTTAGATAGATGAATGAATGGTTTTACTTACAATGCACACTAGAATAGATATGTAGAATGAATTTTATGAATGAATGAATGGATGGAACTGATGAATATTGTAATAGAATGCATGGTTAAGTAGAAATAAGAGTAATAAGAAAAACCCCAATCCCTTCCATGGATGCAAACACCTGCATCCTGCAGTCAACCATAAACCATCTCGGGTGAGACTGCACCGTGCACTCTATGTGCAGTGTATCCTTTTGGTTTACCAGAAAGGTCGATGGTGATAAGGGTTTTGTTGGAGAACTAAGGTAGAACTTTGTTCATCCCATATGTCCAACAAATGTTTCTATTGTTGGATAGAACTCAAAAGGAGAGACAGGAAGGGGTTTGGTGAAGAAGATACAGTGGTAGAAAGGGATGTTGAGTCCATGGAATCCTATGAAGCAAGAGATTGAAATATGGTTGGAGACAAAGTAGTTGGAGTTATCATAGAAAGATAATAAGGGTCCCAGGTATACATCCCCCAAGTACCAGCAAAGGTATGTATTTACCGATTTACATGAAACATATTTATGTTATTTTCTAGAGTTATTATAGGACTGTATATTAGGTTTGAAAGATACCCATCTGACCAATCGTATTATCCAAGTGGTGCAGACTACTGAAAATATCATGCAGTTAGAAAGAGTTAATAAAAAATTCATGAGCACAGTGGATTTCTAGTTATATAGAATTATTGTGGGTTTTAGCATTGAGTTTGTTGTAGATATAGAAAAGTCATATATTGTTGCAGAGAAGGATTTCTTAAAGGGACCCATAGGGAAGCATATCAAGTCTCTTTATACATCAATCAAGATCTTATTACATGATAAAGGTGTGATGACAATGCAATCATACAACTAGAAAAATTTCCACGCATGGGGGAGTTGGAGGAAGCACTAAGGAGGATATGAGAAATGGAGAAGGATTTGTAGAGTATCCAGAAAAAGGAGGCAATGGACCCCATCATGATGGATGTTGAACCAACCAGGGAAATAATCAGGAATGCAGGTGTGACATGAAATGGATGACCCTACCAATATAAGATGAATATGAAGAAGAGGGAAGTGGTCGAGCGAGAGGGCTTGGATAATGATGAGGAAGAGGTAGAGGATATTTGTGCCACGGGGAAGATTGAGGATATCTTGTGCACCACATATGAGAGGAAAACCAAAGGTCTTGGGTTCAAGGAACAATAATTATCTCCATTCCATAAATGAATTAGTGTGGAAACCACAACCACATGTGTGATGAAGAAAACTAAAGAAGAAAAATCATTTAACCAATAAGTGATTAGTGGTAGAATATTTTTTCTTGGACATGGGTCTAGTAGTATAAGTGCAAGTTCAGTAAGTAGCAATCATGTATCTACACTGCGTGGAGGTGGTAGTTCAACAAATTTCACAATGGTAGGACAAGATCCAACTATCGGGTTACCAAAGTTCTGAGGGGATGGGTTAGATGACCCAAAAAAACATGTGTTCATCTGTGAGAAGATATGGGAATCAAATTATATTACAGAAAAGGATACAAAGGTTGTGCAATTGGCAATCACATTTAGAGACTACACATTATATTGGTACATGGGTCTCTCAACAAATAATCCAATGGGAACACCTACGACTGTAGCATATGTTAAGAGGAAGTTAATAAATGAATTTTAGAATCTGAGTTTAGAAGACCAGTTTATGAATGAAATGGTACAGATCAAGTAGAAACCAGGAGAATCATTTAGGAAGTGGACCATAAATTCAAGAGACTAAAAGTTAAGTTAAAGTACACTATTATTGATACACAACATAGGCATTTGTTTGCTAATTCTTTGTTTCCACACTTGAATTATCCTTTGAGACAATATAAATTCCAAAGCTTGCATGAGGCCCTATAGGAATCCTTACAGCTAGAGGAAAACCAGTACAAGCATAAAGATCCAGTTGTGGAATATTTGAAGAAAGATATGAAGAACTTAACATTCTAGTTGAAACATAATAAAGGAAAGGAGAAAAGAGAAGATGTCTAGTGTACAATGTGTAGGACAGAAGGCCATCACAACAAAGAGTGTTTGTTATTTTCAAAGTATATTGGAGTGGGTATGCCAAACCCTTTAGCTTCAGGAGGACCATGATGCGATATTTACAAAAAACATGGGAGTGATCACTATCATTTCCCCCTGATGTAGAAATATCAAACAATATCGAAGAGAACATTTTGTAACTTTTGTAAGCCAGTTGGACATGAATACAAAGGTTGTAGAACCTTAGAGATGATGAAATAAGGGATTGCAAATACATACAGAGTGCAGGTTGAATATGTAACGAGACAACTTGGAAAAAAACCACAATATAACACTATGCAACAACCACAGTACAATCTAGCACAACAGTTTGTAGCACAACCATAATATAATGTGCAACAATTTCAAGGGAAACTGTGGTATAATATGACACAACAATGTGAACACCATAGTAGTACAATAACCCGCATCCATAGTATAATCAAGGACCTCAATTTAACACACTGCGTGGAGATAATCAGGGAAGTAGAGGAGGATTTAGAGATGGAGGTTGTGGAGGAAGAGGCTTTGGAGGAGGTTGAGGACCAGTAGTGTGTCATAACTTCCAGAATCCAGGACACTATGCACGAGATTGCATATAGCCAGCTGCAACATGTATGTACTTTCGTGCAACAAACCATGAAACAGAGGATTGTTCTACATTTTTGATAAATATACAGGACAAGAGGAACAAGACTAATAAAAATGTACAATGGATCGATGTGGAAAAAAGAGAAGAAAACCAGAATAATATTAACATAATGACTAGAGGTGGAGATAAGACAAGATAAGATGCAACTAAGAAGGATCAGTACCAGTGGGTCAGGAAGAATACAATGCCAAAACAAAAGTTTGATGTGTGCAAAGAGAAATAAATATTTAAGGAAGCTAGACAAGATATCTTGAAGGGAAACATTGTGTCCACTTCAGGAATGAATCCAATAGATGAGATACTAGTCTATGAAATGCCTCCATTATTTGATTAGACCAATAAAGAGAATTCTTTAGAACAAGTAAGTAACTCAATAAAAATTTTGGGAGATTGTGTCAAATTGTTGAGTGATAAAAATTCCTTACAAGTACTGTAGAATTTGTTAGAAAAGTGTAATCTTGGGGAAGAAGGGGTAAAAAGAGTAAATTAGGTTTGTAAGAAGAGAAGAACCAATAGGGAATTCATATTGAATGCTAACATAGGATACTTCAATATGGGGGATATTATACTACACTTAGGATCTGAAGTCAATGTTCTAGCAAAGAAAACATGGGAAGGTATGGGAAAACCACAATTGAGGTATTAACCTATTCAATAGAAGTTGGAAAATTAACACAAAGTGGTGTCAATTGGGAGGTTGAAGGGGGTTCCAGTAGACTTATATAGTGTGCACACCATGGATGATTTTGAAGTAATTGACATAGTGGAAAACACCTCGCCATATCCAACATTGTTGGCTCTGGATTGGGATTTTGATAAGCAAACTATTATCAACTTGAAGAAAATATATATATATATATGAATCGGGGGAGTATATATTTATTGCACCATTAGATCCCTCAAAAGGAGGCAGGTATGTGGAACCTATAGATAATATCCTGATAGAAGATGTGAATCATCTATAAAGAACTACTATGCGTGGAGAGGATTATATCAACCCAAATGCAGATGGCATGCTTAGTTGGAGGAGTATTAGTTCTTGTTCTTCATAATATAACATGGGACTAGAAAACTTGAAAAAATGACTACATGAATTATCTACCAAGAGGTGTTCCAGAATGACACGCGTGTTGAGATGGGTTGGTACAGAGGTAAGAGAACCTCCTAATTTGTATGGCTTCAATGATTTAGACTAATTTTTAATGAATTATGAAGTAGAGGTTATGGAAAATCAGAGATTACAAGAATTATATATTTCTTTAAAATATACACCCACAATATGGTGGGGTACACACAAAGCAAATATCAATAATTGGTTTCAATGAAAAAGGTTATTGTGCATAAGATTTAGCACAGAGAAGGAAGACAAACATGAGGAGAAATATGAGGGATTTGGACAACCCAAGAGCATGTACAAAAGTGCATAGTTCAATGAATATTAGCACCACCAAAATAATGACCACACCATTTTATTCACACACTAGAAAGCATTCCAAAAAACTAGTACACAACGCAGAGAAACTGCTAATTGGGAAGAGATACAACAAAAATTTGTAGTTACATTTTCCTTTGAGCATGAAAACCCATAGATTGATACAATGCCAAAAGTGGTAAGAGACCAGATATTTGAAGAACCAGAGTTTGAAATACTTCCATCATATCAGAAGCAGGTTAGACAAGCAATTAAAAGATTTCTACATTGTTATCATGTCACAAAAGAAGAAGAACCAACAGAAGATAATCCATGCAATATCCAGATCCTAGAAGTGAAAGGTGAAAGGGAAGTAGAAGGTCCCAAGTTGGATTAAATAGATTATGTTTCACCATTAAATATTAAGAAGGTCAACATTGGAACTGTAGACAACCCAAATATGAAAAGTATTGGAGATTATCGGGATAATCAAATAGCAGAAAGAATCACAGAATTACTGCACAAGTACAATGACTTATTCCTAACAACATTATCAAAGATGAGGAGATTAGTAGGAGAGATAGCAGAGATGAAGATACCATTGAATTCAAAATAAATACCTACCATATAGAAGTTTTACATATTGAATCCAATATATACAAAGAGAAGGTGAAAACAGAAATTGAGAAGATGCCATAAGCTAGTGTCATAGAACTTGTAGAAGAGTCAAAATGGATAAATCCTATGGTGGTGAGGGAAAAGAAGCAAGGAAGGATCATGATTTTTGTATAGTTGAGAAATTTTAATGATTCTTTGCTACATGATCATTTTCCTACACCATTTATAGACAAAGTTTTGGAGAATGTAGGGGTTCAAAAAGTTTATTATTTTACAGATGGATTCTCGGGTTATCATCAAATCATAATAGCACTAGAATATAGACACAAGACTACATTTTCAACAGGTTGGGGCTCATTCCAATATACATTTATTCCATTTGGATTGAAGAATGCACCAACCATTTTTCAAGAGTAGTAGTAGAAACTTTTAAGGACTTTATTCATAAGTTTTTGGAGGTTTACTTGGATGATTGGATAGTGTTCAGTTTGTTAAAAGATCATTTTGAAGTTGGATAGATGTAGATAGTGTTATATATAATTTAACATTAAGAAATTTACTTTTCAGCGCACCTTTTGGAATTTTGTTAAGACAGGTGGTGTGTAAATAGAGTCTATTGGTTGATCCTACTAAAAAATTTTCCATAGTTAACTTACCACCACCAAAGTAAGTGCACCAGTTGAAGAGTACATTGGACCATACAAGGTATTACATAAAGTTCATAAGGGGATATTCACAAATCACCACGCCAATGGAGAAGTTATTGAAGAAGGATACTAAGTACCAGTGGAATGATGAATTCCATAAGAGTTTGGATATTTTAAAAGAAAAGATGGTTACTGCTCCAATTCTGATTTTCTCAAATTGGTTAAATGAATTTCATGTGCATGTGAATGCATCTGCAATTACACTAGGTGAAGCATTAACCCAGCTAGGAGAATGTGATATAGATCACCCTATTTCTTTTGCAAGCATGAAGTTGTCATATTCAGAGAAGAACTACAATACTACATAAAGAGAAGGTCTAGCTATGGTGTATGCTCTATAGAAATACATACATTACTTGTTGGGACAACACTTTAATATGTTTATAGATAATTCATCTCTGAGTTAATTAGTTAATAAGCTAGTGTTGGGGGGAAGGATATTCCAATGGATATTATTATTTCAGGAATTTGACTTTGAATTTGTGGTGAATCCTAGAAGATTAAATGCAGGACTAGGTCACTTATCAAGGATAACAAATGAATAAGAGCCCAGTAACTTGGAAGAAAACTGTCTTGATGCACAATTATTTTCAGTATAGATAGCGGATGAATATTTTCATGACATTATTGATTTTTTGATACAGGATTTGGACCAAGAGAATTTACTACTTCGTAGAAGAAACATTTGGTGGTCAAAGTTGTAGATTATCAGTTGATTGTAGGTCATTTATAAAAACTTAGAGAAGATAGTATCTTGAGGAAATGTGTGATGGAGCATGAAAGACCCATTATTTTGGCAAAGGTGCATGAAGGGATTACAGGAGGACACTACACAGGAAAAGCTACCACACAGAAGGTATTGTGCACAGGATTATGGTGGCCAACAGTTCATAAGGATTCAAAAGAATATTGTCATGAGTGTGATGTTTTTCAAAGAGTTGGGAAGCCATCTAGGAGGGATGAGATTTCACTAAGACCACAAGTTACTTTACAAGTTTTCAATAAGTGGGCAATAGAATTTTTAGGTCTAATTAATCCACCAACAAGAAGACCAAGAGGCAGATATATTATTACAATGATAGAATACTTGACCAGATGGGATGAGGCAACACCAGTGGAGGATTACAACTTAGAGAATGCAACACACTTTTTATTTGAGAATATAGTGACAAGGTTTGGATGCCAAAAAATATTGATGAGTGATTAGAGGAGTCACTTCATTAATAATACAATTGAGTAAATGCTTGAAAAGTTTAGGATATACCACTAGAATATTACTCGTTACCACCCTCAAGAAAATGGAACAATGGAAGCCTTAAACAATATTTTGGAGAATTCCTTGGCAAAGATCTATAAAGTGAATAGATATATTTGGATTTGAAACTACCAGCAATAATTTGGGCTTATAGGACTACCTGCAAGAAGATAATAGGTCAGACACCCTTTAGGATGGTGTATGGACAAGAAGTAGTAGCTCCGTTAGATTATTTGATACCAAGTATGTGCATAGAAGAAATCACATATATGACAGAAAGAGGTGCAGTGCAGGAAAGATTGGCCCAATTGATGGAATTGGAAGAGGATATAATCATAAAAAGAATTCATTAGGAGGTATAGAAAGAAAAAGATAAGGCATGGAATGACATACATATAAAGAGTAAGACATTTAAGGAAGGAGATATGGTTCTCCTCTATGACAATAAATATATGTAGCACCCAGGGAAACTCATAATGCATTGGCTAGGGCCATATCAGATAAAGACAACCATAGATGGAGGTGTTGTACAACTGCAAGACATAACAAGAAAGGAATTCCAAGGAATGGTGAATGGAATTCGACTAAAACTGTATAGGGACAATCAACCCACCAACTCTCAATAGTTGTAGTGTAGAAAGTATACTTGTACATATTGTAAATAGTAGGAGTTAAAAGAAGAAAAATAAGATAAAAACAAAAAAAATGAAGAAAAATCCAAAAAGAAGGAATTAGGAGGAATAAGTGATATAAAGATAATTAAGGATTACAATGTGCAACATACATAAATACATGGTGATGAGAAATAGATATATTGTGTGAGGGAAGTACCCCTACGCTAGAAAGGTAACACAATAGCATATTACAATACATTGGAAAAGTGAAACATTCGGGAAACGAAAAATCGGTCATTGAAAACACGAGGTGCGATAAATATGAAGCATACACAATAAGTTTGGAACATTTATGATAGTTAATGAGACGTGCTCGAGAATCCTGGGATAAATAATGAAAAAAATTTACAAGCCAAATTAGGGTTCAAAAAGCTTCATTATGAACTTGAGAAAATGTAGAGCTAAGTAATGAGCAGTGAAGAACACCCAGATAATTAGTAGCCAAACAGAGAGATCCTTGACAAAAACCCACCTAGCTTACAACACTATGGTGCCACCAAAAGTCGGATCACTGAGCCATATGATGAGAAGAATCTGCAGGAATAACCGATCATCACCAAAGCCAACAATAGTGGTCGGAAAACCTATACAAATAGAAGGAGTGGTGGATTTAGATTCCATTCCTTCCCCATATCCACCAAACCCTACATTGGTCCAAGAACATACATAACGTATGCAAGTGGATCCACCAATCACAACAAATGATCCAAACCAAACATGTGAAACAACCCTACCCGCAATAGAACAAGATGTAGAGATGACTAAGTCCAATGAGCTAAGGGATCAACCTAGCATAGAAAAAACACAACATGAACAAATATAGGTATAGGATATTATATCACAATAAGATTCTACAGAATAAAAAGAAGAGGAAGAGAACACATATCAAGAAGCAAGACCTTCCAATGCATCGATAAAAGGTAAAGATAAATAACAAGCCCATAGATCCCTGCACAAGAAGCCATAAATAATTATTGTCTTACCACGCATACCAGTAGAGGTAAAAGTTGTCACATATTTACTTGGGATCATAGACATATGGAGATATTCAAATCATGATGTCAGGGATACAGATAAATTTACAAAGTTTGCAAAACATGTTTATTTAGAAAGAAGGGGCATCAACACATAGGGGGTACCTATAATGGAATGAAAGGAATGGATACATGGGTTATAAAACACATGTATCATGAACCTGTTGTACATTCCCCACTTTTGCAGGGGAATTAAAGTGAACAATTGCATCAAGTAGTTTCTAGAAGTCATACATGGAGTCATTCTGTGTTTGGATACAAAGGTATCCATTGATGTGGATTTAATAGCTAAAATAGTAGTACTTCCAACCAATGGAGAAGCCCCTGGCTCATCATTTTGATTGCACTAGTGGTTTGGAAGCACCCCAAGTACACTATGTTTCTGCAGAGAGCTAGAAGGTGTCTCATAGAGAAGTACAAGTCATTATGGCACACGACTATTGTAAAATACAGACAAGAAAATAACACCATCTTCAAGAGATATCTTGAAGAAATCCAGGACAAGGTATCAAATGCTTGGAGGATCCCACTAGAGGTGGTGGAACCATATAAAAAAATATCCAAATTTAAAGCCTCATGACATAACATGTGGATTCAGGAGAAAATGGATCCATCAACAGAGTGGTTGCAGATGAGGTATTGTGCCACAGTAGAATAATTCGAGTGGGTGATGAAATAATGGCAAGACAAATGGAAGATTCCAATCGAGAAAGAAAAGGATAAGAACCCAAACAAGGATAAACAACCAACAGAAGTAGGTTCATCGCAATTGAAAAGTACCCCATATCGTCAGACAAGGAACACAACATAGTAGAAAAATTCAACATGAGGGAGTGCAACAATAGATAAGAATCATATCCCCAATCCAGTCACACAGCAAAGAGACTGTCATCATAGAAGAAGGAAAAAAACCTCACTCAAGAGGGACATGAAGGAGGGGACATACTAGATACCCCAGGTACCACATAACCAACACAGTTTATGCCCCAAAATATATTGATTGTACACATAGGTGGGATGCATAAGAAGATGAAAATACAAAAGGAAGCCCCAGAATACACGATAATAAAATTTGATGTTAAAGTAGTTGAGGAAAGGGTACAAGAGCGCGTCGTGGAATAATATGAGGAAGTTGAGGAACAAAAGGAAAGAACAATGTGTGAGATAATATAGGCCAAACACATATTAGAGAAAATATGCATGACCAAGGCACAGAATGAAGAAACAACTCAGTGGAAAATAGCGTAAAGAGAAGGGACAACAATACAAATTACAACAGTGGCTAGTGAAACTTTCAATATTACTAAGGACATGTTGTGATTGGATGAATATGGGGCACAAATATAGCTTAAGGATGTCGAGTAGCTAGAGTTGGTATTGGTAAGGATACCAACAAATGCCCTATAAAAACTACAGATAAGTGTGGCGCACAAAGTACAGTCTAGGCAAAGGACAGATGCAATAGACCTAGTGGAAACCAAGGATGCTAAGGAAGTACTATAGACAACCCTTACAGAGGTAATACTAGAACAAGTGGAAGAAAAACTCGTGAAGAGAGACTAGAGAAAAGAATCAAATAATCCTTTGATACAATTCTAGAATGCACATTAGCAAGGGAAATCAACACAGACGAGAAGCTACAAAATATCTCCCAGACGATGGAAGAATACAAGCAAGAGATAAGGTAATTGGTGGAAAAAACAACTCCAACCACACCACCAGAGGTAAAATATGAAAGGTAATAGAAATCCATAGAACAAAAATATCATTTTTCATTGGAAGTTAAGGAGGTAGTATAACTATACGAAAAGACCACGTAGTTTTGGACAAGCCTAGCAAAAGATGAGAAGATCCAATAGATAGAACATAGAGAAGAGAAATGGAATGTTGCAGTTCAAGAATTACAAAGGAGGAAGAATACCATCGCCATATCCCTGAGACTAAAGGTCATTAAGGAGTTGAAAAACTTGCAGGTAGAGGTAAAGATCACACAGGAAGAAAAAAAATCATGACAGGCTCAGTTGGAGCCACTATAAGCACAAGTAGAGAAAATGATAAAAAAACTAGAAGAAGAAAAATTCAGAATGGAACAGGTGCACATAGAGAGCACATAAATGATAAAGGATTACATTACAGTGTAGGTCATGGAGACCCTTACAAAAAAAATGTGTAGGAAAAAGAGAAAGTGATGGAGTTGGAAGAGAAGTTTCATGCACTAGAGGTAATGCTACAGAAGGTGAACTAAGTGGCTTGAGATGAGCCACACGTTAGTATTAGGGACATGTTGGCACAAGCCTATGTTGATATAAGAGTCAATTTTGGATAAAAGGTCGAGAACAATGCAACAAGTTAGGTAGATTGGACCAAGAAGGAGAGCACGCAACATTTTGAGGAAAAACAATGTGCGCAACAGGATTTGCAGAAATCCAGCGCAAACATGGACAAACCTAGCCATATTAGGTTTATGGTTTTGGAATGTAATGTAAGGGTTTTCAACCCAATTTTTTAGTATAAATAGAATATATAGAAAGTAGGTTCAAACATCTATATATGGAGCGAGAACATTATCATATATGTAGTATATTTTGGAGTCCTTGTTGAGTTTTGAGTCTATATTTTGGTGAGAGTTGTGGATCTTAGATGAAGTTGATATAACTGAGGTTCAGGTCCCAAGTTGTGGAGCTTGGTGCGACTTTGTTCTTCCTCACTACTCTCTAGTATGTTATGATGTAATGCACGTGATGCCTTTTGATGAAGAAGAATAAATAAAAGAAGATATTTGTGGACGTATCCCTAGGGGGTGAACCACTGTAAAACCCTATGTGCAATGTGTCTGAATGTATTTACAATTTATACAATTATGATTTAATGGTTAGATATATGAATGAATGGTTTTACATACAGTGTGCACTAGAATAGATATGCATAATGAATGTTATGAATGAATGAATGAATGGACCTGATGAATATTGTAATAGAATGCATGGTTAAGTAGAAATAAGAGTAAAAATAACAACCCCAATCCCTTCCATGATTAATAACACCTGATTTATGCAGTCACCCATAAACCATATCAGGTGAGGTTGTGTCATGCACTCTGTGCATGGTGTAGCCTTCTAGTTTACCAGAAGGGTCGATGGTGATAATGGTTTTGTTGGAGAACTAAGGTAGAACCTGGGTCATCCGATACGTCTAACACCTAGCATGGAAAGTCAAAAAATGGAAAGGTATGGCATGGCATGGCATGGAAAGTCATGGAAAGGAAAGGAATGCTATGGCATGGCCTAGCATGGAATGGCAAGGCAAGGCATGACATGGCATGGCATGGCGAGGAAAGGTATGGCATGGCAAGTCAAGGGAAGCCAAGGAATGGAAAGGAAAGGCATGGAATGGAAAGAAAAGGCATGGCATGGAAAGGCATGGTATGCAATCACATGGAAAGGCATGGCATGGCATGACTTGACATGGAAAGGAATGGAAAGGAAATTCATGTCATGTAAAGGCATGAAATGGAATGGAAAGGAAACGCATGGCATGGCATGGAAAGGAAAGTACATCCAAGGCATGGCATGGAATAAAATGGCATGGCATGGAAAATTATCTAAGTCAAGGAATGGCATGGAATGACATGGAATGGAATGGCATGAGATGGAAAATAAAAGCATGGCATGGGAAATGAATGAAATTTAGGGCATGGCATGGTATGGCATGTCATGGAAAGGAATGGCATGAGATGAAAAGGAAAAGCATGGCATGGGAAATGAATGAAATGCAAGGCAAGGCATGGCATGGAAAATGAAGGAGATGCAAGGAATGTCATGGAATGAAAAGGAAATGCATGGCATGGAAAGTGAAGTAAAGGCATGGTATGGAAGGAAAAGCATGGCATGGAAAGTGAAGGAAATGGAAGGCATGACATGGAATGACATGGAAAGGAAACACATTGCATGGCATGGCATGGAAAGGAAAGTAATGGCATCGAATGGCATGGAAATTGAAGGCAAGGCAGGGCAGGGCAAGGCATGACAAGGAATGGCATGGCATGGTATGGAAAGTGGAGGCAAGGAAAGGCATGGCATGGAAAGGAAAGGAATGGCATGGCAAGTGAAGGCAAGGTAATGCATGACATGGAAAGGAAAGGCATGGCATGACATGTCATGGAAAGGAAAGGCATGGCATGGAAAGGTAAATAAATGCAAGGCATGGAAATGCATGGCATGACAAGGCAAGGCAAGGCATGGAAATACATGAATATCATAACAACCATAAAATGAAGCCAAATTTTCATTAATTCATAAATCTGAAATATTTGTTCAATTATTCATTTTACATACCTATGGTCATTCAAGTATATCATCAGGATCACTTATAATACTGACGGTATCCATTAACTTCTCATGCTCAGAGTAAGGAAAGAAGTAACATACCTTTGATATGTTCTTACTTGGCATTGTTTATGGTTGGAGGATTGTACCAACATCCAATTTTGTAAAGCAGTATACGACTTCACCTAGTCTATAATGTTGGAATACATAACCACCTTTCTACTGTGTTATTTCATCTCGTGTCAAATATTCCCCTTTAATAGCCATCGAACCAATCATAAATTCAATGGCTTCATATTTTGTCACTGATCGCATGAGGGTATTCTTTCACTCTAAGCAACGTGCCAACCAATAATAAATGCCCCATTCATTACCTCTTGGGGAAACCACTTCATACATGTGACCTAAAAAAATGGAGTGCCAACATGTGAGTCCACTAAATGACCAAAGAATAAAACATTAATGCTAGTTATTCAAAATTTAATAGAAGGTTTCAACGAACCTGGCAGTACGAGATCTGAGACATGATCATAATCTACTGAAATACTTGATTGGTCCTCCTCCAACTGGGATAATTCCATATTTATACGTTGACCAATGGGGAGTGATACATGATCCCATATATCAACCCAATCTATAGATTCACAATCATCCCATTCATTACTACTACATGGACCACAAAAGCAAGAGAGTTTTCTCATCCATATTTCAACTATTACACTGTATGATGTTCTAACTGAATGGAAACCATGAGTGCCCTGGATTTTTTTCCATTCATACCACTGTGATCAATATACATCAACCACCTCCCAAAAATATATATGTACATTTCCTTTCATATTTGATTGGTCTTCACGAGTTCTTTTTCCCTCTCCCATTACTGAAGAACAACATTCAACAATGGATTTCACATACCGAACGAGGGAAGTAGTTGTGAAACTCATTTATTTCTTGTGTGATGCTCTTTTTATTCATGCAGCCACTCCATATTTCTCCCCTTTGCCTCTCTAGGACTCAAAATAGTTCCAAATGTGTGGTACCTTGATTTGTTTGTGCAACATATTCAACCATTGAAATACATGAGCATTTTTGAACTGGCATGCACAACCATATGACCAAATCCAATGTTGATGCATCTATATGTTCTTCTCCTTAATGTGATTGTAAAACAACTAAAAGAAATTTTGTACATAGGATAAGTCATGGCACTGATCATCACTTATGTAGAAGTGATACTCCTTCAATATAACTATGTTTTCTTCATTACTCTCTGACCCATGTTTGTATGCATTATGGACCATTATGTTGACCTCATGTGAGTAATAATATTGGATTTGAATATCATTTTCTGGTTGAAGGGTGTAGTTATCAACAAAATCAACCATTGATAACACAATACCAATGGGAAATGTATCT
>JZKD02S2003342.1:34669-51007 GCA_000966675.3 Picea glauca | reverse complement strand
AACTATTGCCTTTACCTTTAGAGGACTGACCATGATCCCTATTGTTGAAACTATCAAACCTAGCAGACAACCCGATGTGACACAAAAACTACATTTGTTTGGATTCAAGTGGATTCAGTAGTAGCGACACCGTTCAAGGATAAGTCAGAGGTGTGTCGGATGATCAACTCTCTTGCAATATCATGACACTAAATCATCAAGGTAAGCCTCAACTATGTGTTTGAGGTCATGGAAAGAAAAATACATGGTCCGCTGAAACGTAGCTCCAACATTTTTCATACCAAAAGGCATCTTTCGATAAGCAAATGTACCGCACGGACAAATGAAAGAGGTTTTTTTTTGGTCTTCAGGCTTGATTTGTATCTGATTGTATCCAAAAAAACCATCCATGAAAGAAAAGGCCTCTCAACATGTGCATTCATCAACTATCTGGTCAATAAATGGCATGGGGATATTATCCTTTGGACAAACCTTGTTCATATCACGGAAGTCCATACATACACAAATCATACCTTGTTTTTTATTGACCGGCATGAGATTTGACACCCATTGAGTAAATTGGATGGGCTAGATGAAACCAGCTTTAAGTATTTTCTCTACTTTAGCCTTAATAGTTGTTTCTTTCCTAGGATTGACCGAACGAAGCTTCTGCCAAACTGGCTTAACATCAGGATAAGTTGTGATTTCCTGTTCGACGATTCTTGGATCTATGCCTGGCATTTCCTCGTAAGACCAGGTAAAAACATCGTGGAATTATTTAAATAAATCTATATAGATTTGAATCTCCTCGGGGGAGCAGTCCTCTTGGAAGAAGATATTCTCCATGATGCCAGGGGTTCTAGAGATGTCGATAGGTATTGTTTTGGCTATTTTTTTCTCTATTGCTTCCATATTTCCTTCAGCGTAAACTACATGCGTTGCCAAAGGATTGATAGGACAAGACTTATCTCCATTCATAGTTAGAGTGAATTCACCTGCTTCAATTCATCCTAATGCTAAGGAACCTTGAGCCCAAATAAGCTCAAGCACCAGATCTAACTCTTGTGTGAGAGTCAATTCAAAGTCGACGAAATCTTACTGAATAATAGAGTATGCAACTTATGTCATAGATAGAGGCATGTCCATGCCATGGTGCTTTGTCCCTTCCATCGTAGATGATGGGGAAGGAAGAGTTCACAGATCATTAAAGTACGTCATGCGAAACGACGAGAGTTGAAATTTTTTGGCCCATGGCTGGTTGGGGACAACTGAAATGAAATGGACATTGCCAGTCAGAGGCAAGTAATCAAAAGTACCCATCTAAGGTGGGCACAAAACAACCCCTACGTTGATGATACCGGGTTGAGGGTTATCAATCATTGGGACCATGGAGACTTCTGATGAAGGGTCAGAACAAGAGAAGGATAGCTGATCAATGGTCACGATTCGACCCTCGTGTGGAAACAACAAGACCTAGAAAACTGTCATGACCATTGCTTGCGTAACATAGGTCTAACTCCTTCCTAAAAATAGATTGTAGTCGAGAGATGCATTGACCACCTCGACTTCGATGCACACATTTTTACCCCCTAACTGCATGGGGAAGGAGGGGATGATACCATGTGTCCAGAAAGAACATATGTCAAAATTCGTAAGAAGAGTAGGTGACAAAGACAAAACGGGTTGGTCGATGGCCTTCCAACATGCCAAAGACATCACGCATGTCAAGGCATCCTCATCAACCACTATGTGGAAATTTTTTTGGGTAAAAACTTTTGTGGGGTAAGCCACTACTATCTGAAAATCTATGTGGTAAGGAAGATGAGGTTTTAAGTCGATCGTATCAAGCATGATCGTTCTTGGATTACAAGTATCAGTAGATCTTAACGAAGCTAACAGATCCTTTCTCTGGGAAGGGAAACTCTGAAGGAATTCCAAAGAAGACATTACACAAGGGGGTTGTGACAAATCTTCCACCACAGAGTAGTTTTGGGCAACCCTTGCATTCGGATTGTGAGAAGCTTTCTTGAATGCACCTTTTGGGATGTGTGTCATTGTTTCACCCAATGTCTTCTCAATATGGAGAGGAAGAGATGGGTTTTCAGCTTCTTTAATCTTCTTAGAGGTGCTTGGCACTCCATAGTCGCGTGTCCTAGTTGCTATGTCAATGTTACCTTTCATCATGTATACATTCACGGACGAAGGATTACTCGAAGATAGGGGGGGTCCCTGAATGCCCCCCTCGGTGCTTAAAGAGGCTTGGGTTAGGTGTTTTCCATGTGGAAATAGGTTCGTTAACACAACAGGTTGTTGCTATAGAAATAACTTTTGGGCCTTTGCAAGCTGAGGTAACTGATGTGTCAGGTGGTCCTCCTTGCAAAGATTACAAGGGTACTTCGAATTCTTTTCAGTGTCACCCCTACCAGCATTATCGGTGGGTTTATTATCCCCTTTACCCTTATTTCATTGTTTCTTCTTTCCATCAGGATTTTGGGTGCCCTTTGGGTTTATCATTTTCACACTGTGCACATCCTACTTTTGGGTAGGGGAATAGCCGAACCGGTGGTCTGGCTGACCACTGTCTACTATATCAACAATTTTTGCAATTAATTTGACAATGGATCAATGGACTTTGTTTGTGTTGAACTAATAATTCCATCGACATGTGGTATAGACCTCTGTTTGGTCTTGTCAAGTATTGACCTTGGTGCATCTAGAAATTTTTTGTAAAGTAAACCTGACTGAGAGTAAATCAGCTCTAGATGTTGAGCTCTCATTATCGCATCTTCCTCGGAAAACACCCCGGACATTGCAACATCTTTAGACAACTGGGGTACCAAAGACTTAAGGAACCACTCTAGCAAGAATGCTAGTGGGACTGGCACTTTTATCAAACTCTTCTGGTGTCTCCATTCTTGAATGTGATCCGAGATATGATCTGCTTTTTTCTGTTTGAAGTTGGACAAAAATTCAGTGTCGACGTCGTATCTCATAGGTAATTGGAAATGGTTTAAGAATGCCATTGCAAATTTGTCGAAGGAAGAGGATCGTGATCATTCAAGCTCGATGTACCATTTCACAACACTCCCTATGAGAGTGCGTTGAAACAATTGCAACTGGACGGAGTTGTCTTTCAAAGAGTTGGATGAGCACCATAAGTGGAAGGTGGTCACGTGATCACCAGTATCTTCATTAGTCTTGGCTTCGAACTTTGGAATGTTCGAAGGAAACTTGGTCGGCATAGGAGGCCAACTTATATCATGATAGATGGGGTCGTTTAATAACCTTGTCATGTCTGGAAAGTGCAGGGTTTCCAGAAACGGTAGTTTGGGTTGTGGATTGTAACCAAGGAAAAAGGAGCATGGAGTTTGGTTGGCACCAGGTTTCCAGGAAAAGTTAGGTTGTTGGCCAGGTCTCTGGTAATAAACATGATCATGACTAGCATACGGATTATGTGCTTGTTGAGACCTCATCGGTTGATTCTCAAAATAGGATGTAAAGGGCTGGGCTTGCATCGCATTCCAAGGATTTTGGGAAGGGTTTCCCCCTGCCAATATGATGGGCATAGGTGTTGAGACTTGACCGAGGTTCCACTGGGTATGGAAGGGGTTTCCCCCAATCGACATCCATGACAAGGGAACTAATCGCCACCATGGATTCCAAGGTCCTTGTGAGGAAGGAAATCCTAAGTTTTCCCCCTGTGCAAGAATAGTACCCTGTACATAATGTGGTTGTCCATAACCGGGGTTGCCCCTAGCTGAGACAGCAGCTGACAAGAAAGCGTTGTGACCAAATGTGTCAAATAAAGAGAATGGTGTTGAACCAACCGACATGTTATAATAAGGGAGTGCTTGACTACCTACTCCAAACAATTTTACGTTTGGCCTGACGGAGTGTTGATGAACACCGCCGAGCGAGGGGGATGAAGGGGGTATATGACCCCCACTGTAAGGGAAAGAGATAAAGGGGATTGAAGTGCCCCCCATAGATCCTTGCAAAGGAGCATTGGAAATCCCTTTTCCTAGACCTAAAGTCTTTAGAGTGGAGGAGGAAAGTACAGTACTCATCCTGAAGCCAGACATCCCATATGAAAATGGAGGGCCTGTCACACTCTGTGTAAATTGAACAGTGATCATCGTCATAGGCAGAATTGGACCGCTACCTGAGGTAGAAGTAGTGGAGACCATAGTGGCCCAGACTAGTGACGGTTGGTTAGGAGGTGCAACACCCCCTGTAGTGATGGTCGTGGAGGGAATATGAGTAGTCCTTGAAGAAGTAGCAACATTTGCTGCTATTGCTTCTTGAGACACTATCAGGCACTCGTAAGGATAAAACTGTACGACGACTGGCATTGATAGATAATTTTTCGGAGGTTTGTACATACCAAGAGCTTCCACTCCAAGGTCTGAGATGGTTGGCTCCTCCGGAATCAATTGTTCTTCTCTCAAAGATGGGTCGGGCATAGTTTACTATAACCTGGTTGTCCAAAAAAACCCTTGCTGGTCTAGTTTTCTCCTTAGTAGTGGTGAGGGGGGAGGGGATTTCGAGGTTAGCCGACGGCAGGCCCAAAAGCCTTCGCGACTAACAGAAATCCTGATCCTCCACTATGTGAGAAGATCAAATACATTCTAGGGCTTATCTATAATTATTTGAAAACCAACAAGCACTAGAAAAAGTTCCTATGAGATAAAACAAGCAATCACTAGCTAGTTGGAAGAACAGTTACAACAACCAACACTAGAGAAACTTATTAGTGCAAGTTCAACTCGAATACAGAAGCACCCTTTGGGTATACTCTACAAAGCATGGCCTGATGTCTATCCTAGGTACCACGGTATACCCCCGCAGTCACCTGTGTGAGTCACTAGAATGATAAGAAACTAGGTTGCCAGCGCGCAAACAAGCACCAGGCAGGTACAATCGACAATCGAGTGGACCACAATGAGAAATGTATCAAGCCCAAAACCTATAAAGGGTATCAAAAGAAAGTGTTCCGGAAGACGAATGAGGACCTTGAACAGATTCGAGACCCACAAAGCTCGTGGAAAATGCGATCAACAAAATCCCAAGATAAGCCCTCTATATGTGTTCCCCACTATGCTTGGTCTGACTTTGGAGGGACTATCTCTACTACCTTTCCATATGTGACCTTATGTTTAGCCCCTATGTTAGAGGAGGGTCGCAGATAACTTTCACGATACTGGACTTTTAACACTCCCTAGCACAGACTCCTATGTTTGTTTTGCAGCCTTGAAGAGTTTCCTCTCTAATCCTAAATCATGGCTCTAGCCTAGACTAGTTTATGGAACCTACAAACATAAAGTCTAGTTGATTTTAATTAATCATTAATTTTAGTGGTTGTCTTAAGTCAAAGGGAAAAAAAATGAAACCAATTATGTTTTTTAGAGATGAAAGAGAAGAGCATATAATGAAATTGGAAATGAATTACTTCTTCACAAATTCAAATTTGCACATTCAAACTCTTTAACCAACTTTTTAAACTTGTTTTTGTAAGATCTTTTAACAGAAAAATAAAAACAAGATTTCACTTGACTACGAGCTACCTATTGTCCTAATTCAATCAACCAAGAACTTACAAAAGCATTCTTTTTCCTGATGATTAATGCAAACAACCAACTACTTAACCAAACCAAGAAATAAAATATTTTTTTTATTTTTATTGTTTTATTTAATTCTTAAAAAGAAAAAAGGGAAAAATGATGACAAGTAAAGACCAAGAAATGAATTATGGCCTAAGAGCATATCACAAAGATTTACTAACAATAACACACAAGTTGATTGAAGAAGACTCTCAAACTTGTCTAAAAACCCTATTACAGAAAAACAAAGGAGAATTTTTTTAATGAAAAAGAAAGCTATGTTGTAGTCAAACCTAAGCTAAAGACTGCTATGACAGAGACCTGGAATAGATCAAGAAAATCCTTGAGAGGTGTGACTCCTGATAGTGAAGAGCATGACTACCCCTTCCAAAAAAAAAATTCTCAACAGGTACGCTATTGACAGTTTAACATCCAGCATATGTACGCGGGTTGTGCAAGGTCAGGGCGTGTATGCACACGTGTAGGCCCACTACAGGCCACATGCACCTCTGGAACTCCTCAAAAATTGAAAAACAAGCAATCAAGCACTAGCAGGGAGTATTGGTATTGAGAACCAGAATTCCTTGAAGACACAGAAACTTACTCTGATAGAAAAATATGCAAGGAAACTTTGTTAAAAACAAGCTAATCTGAGGTTATACCTAGGCTACAAAATGCAACAACAAAGACCAGAACTAGATCCAAAAAACCCCCGAGAAGGATCACTTCTGATAGGGAAGAGGATGACTGCCTCTCAAAAAAAACAATTTATGAACTCAGGCACGCAGCTAACACTTCATCAACTAGCGTATGCACGCGGGTTGTATAAAGGTAGGGCACGTATATACACATGCAGGCCTTGTACAACCCGCGTATACCTCTGTGACTTCCTAGAAAAGAAAAAATAAGTTAAGAAATGAAAGCAGGGAGTACTGGTATGGAAGACCAAAATCTCTACTAGCTCAGACTCTTGCAAAAAATCAGAAAAAAGGTAATAAAACCAATTTAAAACACTCAAAAAGTATCCCCAAAAACCCTAGAGATCTCCCCAGTATGGTCGCCAATTCTGTTGTGGGTGTGAAATCCCCCTACGGACTAGCACTAATGTAGTGTCCCCAAGGCTGAGCCCTTTTGTAAATCATACTTGTGAAATGAATTTTAAATATGTGTTATAGGCTAGTGAGCCAAGTATATATAAGCTGGTGGGCTTATGTGATTGTTAAGCCAGAGAGCCTAAGGGTTGTAGACCAAGGGCCTGATTTTGTACTTATATGTATGTAGCACATTAATAGAATATAAACACCGTCGCGTGTAGGCCGACACGATGAATGAGTGATGGGGGACCGAGCATCCATAGAGAGGGCAAGGGATTAGGGGCTGGAAGGTGGGAAAAGGGGCTAAGTGTTAAGCCTAGGAGGCTTAAGCCTTGGGAATAATATTTTAATATTATTTCAAAAGACATGTGAATAATGTGCTTTTACCCTAAGTTCTTTTGGAATGACATGTGACTTCCAAATGGAAGGAATGCATGCTGAAGGAACACATGCAGTTCCAAGGGTAACAAGTGTCAACCCTGGTGCATGCGAATAAAATGACGAAGATGAGTCGTGAGAGGGGTTCCTCCTCCATTCGATCCAATCTTATGAATGGTATGACCAGTTTGACCTCTACAAGAATACCCTGTACGCCCTCTAAACCATAAAACCTATGCGTGGCATCTCTGTTTCGAAGCATCGTCTGTCTGAGCATCGAGCCTATGTGTGGAGTCTTGTCTGAAGCCATATCCGTGATACCATCTGCTATTGTTAAACCTATTGAAAATCCTATGTCTGTTTTCCCCATTGGTTGTTGTGGTCACGCAGTGTTGGACTGTGTGGGGATTGTTGGATAGTTGTACAACACTCTCTCTGGGTGAGAGAGGTGATTGAGGTTGAAAGAACATGTTTTTGTCCTATAAGCGATTCTCTCCAAGTGAGAGAGTGCGTAGAGGAAGGAGAGAACTCCTGGAAGGAACACTGTAGCTACCACAGAGCTCGTAGACTTCTGGTCCGGTCTGTTGCTGTAACCCAAGGCAAGGGAGGTTAGTAGCCAAAGGACTCTCTAGGTGATAGAGAAGGTGTATACTCTTGGGGCGGAACAAGCATGTGGGGAAAGAGAGTATGTGGGCAGTGAGCATGAGTGGTTCCTGGGAGAGAATTCCTTCCTTGTGACTATGTGTTTTCCCTATAACCTCAGGCTAGCCTAGGATTCCTTGCCTTGGGGTGGAGCTGAGTCCCAGCTCGAGGGTGACCTACTGCTGAGCTTGATGAGTAGCATGGTCTAAGGCTAGGAGGTTCTTGGAAGGCCTGCACCTGGTTGGTGGAATTACCATAGTTTCAAGATAAGTATCAACTTATGTTAAATGTTATGTTTTGCATGCCTGTGGTACTTATATTTTATCATGTATTTCGTTGTGCAGATGAATTATTATTAATGCCAGGGAATATTTGTGTTAGAATTAATTCTTATATTTAATCTGAGTTTAAATGTATTTCATTGCTTAAATGGATATGGATTATATAATGCCTATATGAGTTATGTGGAAGTGGTGTTACAGTTTGGTATCAGAACAAGTAAGCCTTGGCATCGAAAAAGGTTGCTACAGTTTGGTATCAGAGCGAGTAAGCCTTGGCATCGAAAAAGATTACTATAGTTTGGTATCATAGCCAAGGTTTCGACACTGAGCCTAGATGGGCCAGTTGAGTGGTCTTTGGACCGAGGGTGTGAGGAGAAATTGTGTCTGGAGGACTGATTTCGGACCCTGGAATGCTCCAGATCTGTCAAGGAGTTACTTGACATGCTTATAAGCTTAGGAGGTATAGCGGTGTTGTGAAACCATAGCCAGTATGGTATATGGCCACAGGGAGAGAGGACTCTACACCAGAAGTGTTGGAGCCTTAGGATCTGTTTGGAGGGAAGGCAAACCCTCATGACCATCGGATCTGGGAAGTCTGCGCAAGGTTTAAAAACCCTTTGGAGTTGCACGAGAATGTGGAAATTGTGATACGTGAAATCACAAAATTTGTCAGGACCATCGATTGGGGGAACCACGTGGCTGACGGATGATGTTTTAGCACCCGAGAAACCAAAAAGGAAGACCCTTGTGTTCGCAATTCGCAATTTATCGAAACATGGATTCCTGAAACAATCTACACCATGGATTGTAGGAGAGGACTTGACCATCAGATCAAGTGGAAGAGTAAATCATAATTCAAAATTTCAGCAAACAGAAGTTCGAGATGTGGGATGCATGAACTCCCGATGCCCGAAACCCTGAAATGCCAAAAAATATCTGCATCATAGATCTGAGGAAGGAGTCTAACCATTGGATTTTTCTTGGAATGGACGTGGGCGCATGAATGTGTACCACGTGCCAGTGAGTCGAGAAGACAGGCGAGAGTGGTGGGACATGATGATGTCACTAAAGGTGACATGGATCCTCCTGAATGTACCACATGCCACAGTGGTGAAGGGGGACAACTGCGTTGTGGGCTCGGAGAATAAAGTAAATCAGAATTTCGAAAGTTGGGGGTTGGAAAGGAAAGCGAGACTGGAAGTCTTAAGAACTGAAACCCCAAGTCTCGAAGTCTCGAAGTCTTCAGAGACAGAAGAACCGTAGCAAATTTTAAGGGTGGCAACTATGTTGTGGGCCTAAAGAAGAAGGAAACTGAATTTCTGGAATTCGGGAATTGAGGCGACAAAGAGTGGGAGTCGTTGCAACGTGAATTTCTGGTCATAAAATCCCGAAAGGATCTGGACCGTTAGATCCAACTCATCGAGGATCATTGGATCTCATACAAGAAACTGTGTATTGGATTTTGGGGATAGGAGTGATAGGAGGTTAGGAGTCACTGCATCATGAACTCCCAGGTACCGAAAACCTGAAGTCCCAAAATTGCAGAGTCGTCAGAGCTCAGAAAACTTTGTGAACTTAAAATGTTTTCTCACTCACGATGATTTATGAATATTGTGATTTTGTAAGGGTTAAGGCCTGAAAAACTTCGGTTGATTGCATGTTGTGTGTGCAGAGTTCAATGAGTGTCAGGACAGCCGAAAACCAACGCCAAGTATGGAATTGGAAGAGGTGCAGATTGCCTCTGTAACAGAGGACAAAAGAGAAGGAAAGGATGTCAACTTGGGAGTCGAAGGAACAAACTCTAATGGGCATGAAAAAGAGATATATAAAGAAGGACGTATGATGAAACTCATTGAAAAATTGTAGAAATATGCCTAGGATCACCGAGCTAATAGCCAAAAATTCATGAAAATTAGGGATCGACAGGGTGAATTCAACTTAAAAATGTTGAAGAGCCTGGAAAGAATAGAAAAGAAATTGGAAAAAGAGAGTGACACAAGCAGATCAAGAAGTGTCAGAACTCCTAAGAGGATAAGAATATCGAGGAGTGGTAGAAGACATTATCGTCTCTCCCCGAAGCATTCTAGCAAGGAAACACACAGTAGTTCAAGCCCATCTCCTACCAGAAAACACCGAAAATATGGAAAGGATGAATTTAAAGGGGACCCTCCAACATTTGATGGAGAACATAAGAAGTAGGAAGATGCCAAGATATGGTTGCTTGGCATGAAGAAATATTTCCAACTGTAGAACTACTCCGCTCATGCAGAAGGAAGAATTACGATGTACCAGCTAAAAGGAAAAGCATCCATGTGGTGGGATCAGTTTGTGCAAGTGCATCACATCAGAGAGAAAGATATCACTTGGAAGGATTTTAAGAGGTATTTCAAGAAGAAATACCTGACCAAAAGATACTATGACAAAAAGATGAAGGAGTTCTTCGAACTCAAGCTAGGAAGCATGACCATTGATGAGTACGAACGAAGTTTCTTGGAACTGCTGAAGTATGTTCCATTCATCAAAGATGAGACTACCAATATTCAGAGGTATCTGAGTGGACTGCCACCTTCCATCAGTGACAAGATTCGGTATGATGATCCTAAGACTATGGAAGAAATGATACGAAGGGAAAAATTCTTGTATGAACAACAAAGAGAAAAGCCTACCTTTCGGAAGGCTTGGGATGACTAGAAGAGGTTTAAGAAGGAACAGAGGCAGAAGGGAAACAAGCCTCCCTTTTTCAGAAATAGTCCTCATGGATAGCCATCCTTTAGAGAGCCCAAGAAGGTTGAAGTGAGTGAGAAAATTCCCAGACCGTCACCTATGGAGTGTTGGGGCTGTAAAGTGAACCATAGGTATAGAGACTGCCCCCACATAAAAGATAAAGCAAGAACCGTACACAATGTTCAGCAAGCTGAAACAATGGAGTATATGGGCAACAGGATGCCAAGGATCTATGCAGCCCTAGACAATAGGCAAGTAGAATTTCAATCGCACATGATTGAACTGGAAGGTATGATTAATAACCAACCACTAATTATTTTAATTGATTCAAGGGCTAGCCATAGTTATGTAGATCCTGGGGTGGTGGAAAGTTTGCGTTTGTCAAGGAGAAAACATGAGAAGTCTTGGTTAGTGAAGTTGGCCATAGGGACCAAGAGGAAGGTCATTGAATTGGTTAAGTCATGTTCAGTGGACATGGGTGGATTGAGCACTAAGGATGAATTGAATATTCTGCTTTTAGGCTCTTACGACTGCTTAATTGGGATGGACTAGTTGGACCAACACCATACCCTTCTAGACTTCCGTAACAATAGGTTTACATGCTTGGACAAAGAGGGAAATCAGGTAACAGTCCAAGGAATTCCCAGAGTCGTGGCTGTTAGAGAAATCTCCGCCATGCAGTTGAAGAAGTGTTACAGGAAAGGCTATCAATTATTTGCAGCCTGTGTGGGAGAAGCATCCAGAGATGTAGTCTCGAAGATGGAAGACCATGAGGTACTCAAAGAGTTCAAGGATGTATTTCAGGAGGTACTTGGACTACCTCCGAAGAGGGACATCGATTTTTCTATAAATTTGATACTAGGAGCAGCTCTAGTTTCGAAGGATCCTTATAGAATGAGTACGCTAGAGCTGAAAGAGTTGCAATTGCAGCTTGAAGAGATTTTGAATAAGGGGTACATTTGCCCAAGAATGTCACCTTGGGGTGCCCCAATCCTATTCATGAAGAAGAAAGATGGGACATTGAGGTTGTGCATTGATTTCCGACAATTGAATATGGTAACTGTCAGGAACCAGTATCCTCTGCCAAGGATCAATGATCTTTTTCATCAGTTGAAGGGCGTGGAAATATTTTCAACAATAGATCTCAGATATGGATATCACCAAGTGAGAATAAATGATGAGGACATCAGCAAGACCACCTTTAGAACAAGGTATGATCATTATGAATTCACAGTGGTGCCATTTGGACTGACAAATGCACCTGTTGTTTTCATGTGCTTAATGAATGGTGTATTCAGGGACTATTTAGACAAGTTTGTCATAGTCTTCCTGGATGACATCTTGGTGTATTCCAAGTTGGAGGAAGAGCATGAAAAACACTTGAGAATGGTTCTGCATGTGTTGAGAGAACACCAGGTGTATGCCAAGCTGAGCAAATGCTCATTTTATCAAAGGAAAATCCATTACTTGGGGCATATTATTTTAGAAGAAGGGATCGTTTTGGATCCTGAAAAGGTTGAGGCCATCTGAGAATGGTCAGCGCTAAGGAATGTGGCAGAAGTTATATCTTTTATGGGTTTGGCAGGTTATTACAGAAGGTTTATAGTATGGTTCTCAAAGTTAGCTCACCCTATTACTTCCTTGCAAAGAAAGGAGAGGAAGTTTTAGTGGATTGAAGAGTGTGAGAACAGTTTCCATCGATTGAAGTAGTTGTTAACCAACGCTCCAATCCTCAGGATTGCAGATCCAAATATGGATTTCATGGTGTGCACAGATGCGTGTGTTAGCACTCGGTAAATTTCCTAGAGGTTGAAAAAAGAAGAAATCTACTAAGGTAACCTTAACCAACCACTTTTAGAGCTGGGATCTAGCCCTTCCAGCTCCAGAGAGGGATCTCTCTGTATAATTTAGCTTTGTTTTAAATTAAGATATTAGGCTAGCTATAGAAAATGTTGGTTTTGTTGTAAGGGTTTTTTTAAATTGGTTGAGACAAACTACACATCCATTGGGCTATGGGGTCTGTATTTAAGGAATCCGAGATACAACCAGAAATGTTGAAGAAGTCTTTCACAAGGCGAGGTAACACATTCACTGGATATTTTCGTATTTTAAATGATGAAGGGAAGAACAGACGAGGAAAATAACTTCAACTAACAAGCACTTAAGAATCTCTTAATTGAAGATATTTAGAAGATAAACACTTAAACCTATAGAATCGAAAATAGGGTATCAGAGATAAATCCTGTAACATAACGCTATTCATAAAGATTAGATTCAGACAACAAAATGAAATACAGAGAAAGAAAACATTAACTCAGGGAAACACATCACCAGTGAACATACGCAAGAATCCTGTAAATTGACTCTTCTTTATTAATGGTAGATCTCCTAAAAATTGTTACAGCTTGATAGCAATAGGAGGTGCAAATCAACAACCCCCAATACATTGAAAAAAGAAGTATTTATAAGTCAAAATACAAACGTTCCTGTCATAATTGATTAGGATGTGCTCATCCTATTTTTAGCATAACTAACTTAACTAATCAAAATTGCTTTGATGACTCGATCCAACTGTTTGTTGAACTTTTGGGTAGGCCATTGGCGAGGTGCCTTCGCAACCTCTTCTGACTGGACAGGTGACTGGATCGTGACAGCTCATCTGCTAATCTAGCAGATCTCACAGCTCCTCCCATCTGATATGACTTGGCACTGTGATTTTAAGCAATCTCATGTACACTTCATCCATATCCGTGTATTTAGAAAATGTGGGTTTGATGATGAATATATGCTTAATTTCATGTTGGATATCAATATCCAACTGCAGGGCTTCTATGAATGATTTTCCCGTGACACTCCCTTGTACCCCTACAAATTTGGAACTAGAAGCTTCAGTCAACTTCTTCTTATAATCAGGGAGTGTCAGCAATTTATCATTGATGACCTTCATACCAGGTAGGCCTTTTCTTTGTAGAGCATCTATCTTGTGGAAAAACCTTTGCACTCCTTGATCCATAACTTGGATTTTCTCCTCAAGCTAGAGCATGAGGCCTCTTTTGGTCAGAACTCTTTTCACCTCCAATATAGTTTCTGTCATGTCCTCGATTTTCAATTCTTCTAGTTCCTCCCTGGTTTTTGAATTTAGGAACCTTATGATTTCATTAGCTTGGGCTGGCATGTCTCCCAGCTCTGTCCTAATTTTCTCCACAGCTTGTTTGCTCCTTTTGAGAAACTCGTTTTGCTCAAACATTATCTGAAACATAGGCCATATTTCATTTATGAACTTGGAAATATCAGTCCATATCACTTCTTTGGCCTCAGCCAGAGTCTTCCCTGCCACGGTCTACTTTTGGAGCTGCTGTAGCTCCTTCCGGTTTTGCTCATTCACCTGCTTCTCTTTGGCTAGACTTGTCTGGAAAGAAGTCTTTAGCTCTTGGAGAGTTTCCATTTCTTTCTTGAGTCTACTGATTTCAGACTCCTGCAAATTCATTCTCTCCATAGACTTAGCCAGAACTATGGTGCCTTCTGGTACCTTCCCTACTGTTGTGGATGGAACTGTTGTCACTGTCACTGCACTCAATCCTGCAATGGGGATAACACTTAAGGGGATGCCTTCCATTGTCTTCGTCTGCTCTTTCTCCTTTAACAGTTTTTCTATCTCGGCCTCCATCTCCCTTAACTGAGCATTCTGCTCCATGAGTAATCTCATCATTTCATCTTTTTCCCCTTCTTTTTTGGCTATCTCCTTCGTTTGTGGATCCTCTGTTGGAGGGAGCTTTAGCTGATTCCTTAAGGATGCAATGTCAGTGTTTTTCTTCTTAATCATTTCTTCAGCTTCTTTGACATTCGCAGGGTCATAGCCAATCTTGAGGACCAGCTCCTCCAATGTTTTGATTTTGTTGTCCTTCGTGAAAGATGATATTTTCTCCATCTTTAGTTGTGTCTGGGCATTGCTAAAAGCTACCCGATACTTTGAAGCAGAAGCTGTAGCGTGGGCTAAAGTGTGGAAAACCATCTCTCCAGTCTGCTTATGAAGATCCATCTGGTCCGCTGGGTGCACGTCCTTGGCCTGGAACTCGATTGCGACCCTTTTGTAATTGGATATTACTTTGGGATCCGACACTTGTGCATGGAGGTAGGCCATATGCATCCTCCCTTTCTCTGTATCGAATGCCGAAAGGATCCTGTGTTGAGCTGTGGCTGACTTCTTCTGAAATTGGGCATAGGCGCTGCTGGTCAGGGTCTGGTTCCTCTTTTTGATTAAGTCGTATTTTTCAAAAATGCCCAATTTGGGCCTGGTCTTTCTTGGTGGAGTATCTAAGGCAGAGTCTGTGGTTTTCAGTGCTTTCGCTATCTCCTTGTGTTGAATCGGACCGAAAGGTAGACTTATGGGCTTGACCCCTGGGGAGGCCACTGTGGTGGTTGTGATCTCTTGCTCCACTATCGTGCCTGCCGTTGGAACAATCCTTGGCTTTTTGGCATGCATATTAAATTCCTTCGAAGACACCTTTGTTACCGGAGAAGACGATTCTTGCCGAGGCCTCTTTTCCTTGGGATTCTGAGGTGTGACAGTGGGAGGCGTGCTTGTGGAGGCAACCTATTTTTTCGTCCCGACAGTTGGTTCCACGTCCACCAACGTATCAGGCTCCCACTCTGTTTGATTAGCAAACCTTTCGATTTCGGGTCTGGGCTCATGTGTATATGGGGCATTTTTATTTCTGACTCTCATCTCTGAAATGATCTCGCAGGGATCATAATGCCATGTGAAACTAGTGGGGAATTTCATTTCCCTCAACAGTTTGTCTGCTTCATCACCTGCGCCTCTGTTGTTGTAGATGAATGAACCTATCTTCCCTTTAATCCGCAACTGTTGCTTCTTTTTGAGGGAAACAAAGTGAACATCATCAGAATTCATAATTTGCCTAATATATTCCAGTGCGAAAACTCTTACCGGTATATATCTCGGAAGCTTGTATGGTGACAACTCGCACCCGTAGACTCAGATCTCGGAGTGATTCTGGTACAGGTACCAGTCTCCTATCTTCGCGTTTTCCGAGAGGTGTAGAACTCTCTAGACTTCGTCATTTACTCGTGGCTCAGGCACGCCACTCAGCATACCTACCACAGGGTGGTAGAACTGATCGATGAACGTTGTGAAGTCGTATTCGACAGAATTTCGCTTTATAAGAGACGTCCATGCTGTGACCGGCTGTGGCCTCCCATCGGTGTCCATCTTCTGCATGGAGAAATTGAATCTGTCTGCTTGGAAGTAGACGAACATGTAAGCCAAGATGGATGAGTACCTGAACATACCTTCTGCGGTGAATTTCGCCAGTTGTTCATGGATGTTATGGGCCAAGAAGGTGCTGTAATCGAATTGGGTGGTTGGTCGTTCATCATTTGAAAATATAGATAGAAAACCAAGGATGGGTTCGTCTACCCATTGATCGGAATAGTACCCGAGCAGGGAACATAGTGAGGAAATAATCTGATTTCCTTTGGTGGAAAACAGAGAAGATGGGTACGGCGGATTTGTGGTCGGGAGTGGAGTGGAAGTGGGGAGGAAAAGCTCCACGATCTGAGCTCTCTGTGGGAAGGTCATTTTTTGGTAGAGCTCAGTGAGGATCTCCAGGTTGAATGGGG
>JZKD02S2003342.1:21456-33529 GCA_000966675.3 Picea glauca | reverse complement strand
AGGCCGTTGATATAACCATCGCGATCTGGACCATTGAAAGGTGAATGAGACATAGGTAGGGGGCGGAAAATGTCATATGTAGGAAAACTTAGGATAAGGACATCCACATGGGTTTTCATTTGATTTTTCTCATATACACCACCAAGGGGGCATCAATTCAATTACACTTAGGCATTGGAGTCACAGGGTAAAATATTCATCGATCTGGCTTTATTTTGGCAAGGCAAGCAAAGCCATTCATCTACACCCTAACCTACTGTCACGAGGCAATTAACCCAGATTAAACAGTTGGGTTAAGACTTTATTCTTTCTAGGGGCTATCTGATCAGGATTAGATGGTCTGATTAGATGTATTCACTAATTATAACCTAGGGACTATCTGATCAGGATTAGATGGTCTGATCAGATGTATTCACTAATTCTAACCTATCAACATTGAAAATTTAAAATAACTTGGTCATGCTTGAAAGGTATGACCAAGTTGCTATTATTGCATGGGGCCTTTGTTTCAATTCTTTTTAGCCCTCTTTTATTTTCCTTTTCTTTCCTTTCTTTTTTCTTTTCACAAATTATTTGAAGAATGCAATATCATTTGTCAACCCAATCACCAGATACAGATAATATCCAAGTCATCAGCTGATTCCCATAATTTATGGGGTGATAACAGCGTGTAAGGAGGGGTTGGGAGGATTTCTCAGCCAAGAGGGATTTGTAATCTGTTATTAGTCCCAAAAGATGAAAGAGCGTGAAAGGAATTATGCCACTCACGATTTAGAGCTAGTATCAATCGTCCACGCATTGAGGAAATGGAGACATTACCTCATGGGAAGGAGTTTCGAATTGAGAACAGACCACAATGGTTTGAAGTATTTATTTGATCAGCCGACTTTAAATGCCAGGAAAACCAGATGGATGGAGTCTCTGTGTGAATATGACTTTGATATCAAGCATATCAAAGGGAAAGAAAATAAGGTGGTTGATGCACTCATCAGAAAAGTGCACAAATTACATTCTACAACCATTAGCATGTATAGGAATGAGATTAAGAACATAATTTTGGAAGTTGCAAATGTTGATTTGCAGTACAGAGGTCCGGTAGAAAAGCTACAGCAGCGTGAGAGACCACAGACCCAGGAAAGTTACACCTTGGGAACTGATGGCTTACTTCTGTATAAAAACAGAGTGTATGTACCCAATGTCCGAGAATTGAAGATGACAATTCTAAAAGAAATGCATAACGCGGCTTATATTGGACATCCTGGATATCAAAAGACTGTGGCAACAATCAAAAGCCATTATTTTTGGCCGGGTATGAAGAGAGAGATTTTTGAATACATCGCCAGATGTATGGAGTGCCAGAAAGTTAAGGCTGAGCATAGGCACCTAGCAGGGTTGCTACAGCCTTTACCCATTCCTGAGTGGAAATGGGAAGTGGTGATAATGGATTTTATCATAGGATTGCCCAGAACAAGAAAGTAGCATGATTCAATCATGGCGGTGGTGGACAAGCTTACAAAATCTACCCATTTTATTCCACTGAAAACCACTTAGAAGGCAGCAGATGTTGTTGATATCTTCTTAAAAGAAGTGGCACGCTTACACAGAATTCCTAAGATGATTGTGTCTAATAGGGACTCGAAATTCACCTTGAATTTCTGGAAAGGACTGTTTAAGGGATTCAAAACATATCTGAACTTTAGTACAGTGTATCATCCCAATTATGATGGTCAGACAGAAAGGGTGAACAGAGTAATAGAAGACATATTGAGAATGTATGTGATGGATAAACCATCAAGGTGGGAATACTACCTGCATTTGGTAGAATTCGCCTGCAATAATGGGTATCATACATCGTTGAAGATGAGCCCATTTGAAGCACTTTATGGAAGAAAGTGCAACACTCTAGTGAGTTGGGATAATCCAGCTGATAGAGCAGTAGTTGGGCCAGAATTGCTCAAAGAGATGGAAGACAAAATGATAGGAATTAAACAGAATTTGAAAGCTGCCCAAGACAGGAAGAAGAGTTATGCTGATAAGAACAGAACCCACAGAGAATACAAAGTGGGTGATCATGTTTTCTTGAAAGTAAAAACTAACAGGAGTTCCTTGAAGTTGGGAAGTTGCGCCAAGTTGGCAACAAGATTTTGTGGGCCATTTGAGAACCTTGAAAGGATTGGGCTAGTTGCATACATGCTTGCATTACCTTCATCTATGACTATACATAATGTGTTTCATGTTTCACTTCTTAAAAGATATATACCTGATTCTAATCATATTATCGATTGGAATGTGATTTAGGTGGAACTAGAAGGTGTCCTGCAAGTGCATCCTGTGCGCATATTGGACAGGAAAAGCAAACAACTTCAGAATCGAGCCATAGAGCTTGTAAAGGTCCAGTGGACCTGGTACAGTCATGAGGACGTGACATGGGAGCATGACGATGTTATGCAGGTAGAGTACCCACATATTTTTGAAAATTTTGAAAAGCTTACAGAGACAGTGTAAGGTTGCATTGAGGATGGTGCAGAAATAAGGGGAGGGGGATTGTAGTGTCCCCAAGGCCAAGCCCTGTTGTAAATCATACTTGTGAAATGAATTGTAAATATTTTTTATAGGCTGGTGAGCCAAGTATATATAAGCTAGTGGGCTTATGTGATTGTTAGGCCAGAGAGCCTAAGGGTTGTAGGCCAAGGGCCTGATTTTGTACTTATATGTATGTAGCACATTAATAAAATATAAACACCGTCGCGTGTAGGCCGACACGATGAATGAGTGATGGGGGACTGAGAATCCATAGAGAGGGCAAGGGATTAGGGGCTGGAAGGTGGGAACAAGGGATAAGTGTTAAGCTTAGGGGGCTTAAGCCTTGGGAATAATATTTTAATATTATTCCAAAAGACATGTGAATAATATGTTTTTACCCTAAGTTCTTTTGGAATGACATGTGACTTCCAAATGGAAGGAACACATGTTGAAGGAACGCATGCAGTTCCAAGGGTGACAAGTGTCAACCTTGGTGCATGCAAATAAAATGACCAAGATAAGCCGTGAGAGGGATTCCTCCTCCATTCGATCTGATCTTCTGAATGGTATAATCGGTCTGACCTCTGCAAGAATACCCCATACGCCCTCTGAACCATTGAACTTGTATGTGGCATCTCTATTCCGAAGAATCCTCTATCTAAGCATCGAGCCTATACATGGAGTATTGTATGAATCCATATTTGTGATACCATCCACCATTATTAAACCTGTTGGAAAGCTTGTGTCTGTTTTCCCCGTTGGTTGTTGTGGCCACGCAGTGTTGGACTGCATGGGACTTGTTGGCCAGTTGTACAACACTCTCTTCAGGTGAGAGAGGTGATTGAGGTTGGAAGAATAGGTTGTTGGCCTGTAAGCGATTCTCTCCAGGTGACAGAGTGTGTAGAGGAAGGAGAGAACTCCTGGAAGGAAACCTATAGCTGCCACAGATCTCGGAGACTTCCAATCTGATATATTGTTGTAACCCAAGGCAAGGGAGGTTAGCATCCAAAGGATTTTCTAGGTGACAGAGAAGGTGTATACTCTTGGGGTGGAACAGGCATGTGGGGAAAGAGAGTCTATGGACAGTGAGCATGAGTGGTTCCTGGGAGAAAATTCCTTCCTTGTGACTATGTGTTTTCCCTGTAATCTCAACCTAGCCTAAGATTCCTTGCCTTGGGGTGGAGCTTAGTCCTAGCTTGGGGGTGACCTACTGTTGAGCTTGATGAGCAGTGCGTTCTAAGGCTAGGAGGTTTGTGGAAGGCCTACACCTAGTTGGTGGAATTACCATAGTTTCAAGATAATTATTAGCTTATGTTAAATGTTATGTTTTGCATGCCTATGATGCTTATATTTTATCATGTATTCTGTTGTGCAGATGAATTATTGTTAATGCCAGGGAATATTTGTGTTAGCAGTAATTCTTATATTTACTCTGAGTTTAAATGTATTTCATTGCTTAAATGCATATGGATTATATAATGCCTATATGAGTTATGTGGAAGTTGTGTTACAGTTTGGTATCAGAGCGAGTAAGACTTGGTATTGAAAAAGGTTGCTACAGTTTGGTATCAGAGCGAGTAAGACTTGGCATTGAAAAAGGTTTCTACAACTAAGGTTTTAGTAATGCATGAAAAAAATAACCTTCGAAAGTCTCCTACTTTTTGCTATTATCCCAACATAGACCCCACATTCACACATAAAACACAAGGATAAAAGGATCCGATAACACTACCTTGAACTCCTTGCTTGGTTTTGATCCTTTTGCATTTGGTTGCTCCTTAACTGCAAGTCTCCTCCCAAAGCTAACCTGCATTCACAAACAAACAAATAATGAAATACGAACATGCATCTCATATATGAATTAGTGGGTTAGAGGTTCCAAAAATATAAACCAAATTAAAATTGAACACCTCATATGGCGGGACAGGAATAGTAATTCTTCCTATTAACCTCACAAAAGTCACTTATAATGGTGAGATCGGATACTACTCCTCGAATCTGGTCCTGCGCTCTTCTTCAACTGTGCACCAACCGCTTCCACATATGCTTCTCCTCTTCAATTCTCACACAATGGTTGCAAATGATTGGGGCAAGGGGAATACCAAAATGGGTAGAGTTTCTTTGCTATTATTTTCCTCCTCCAAATGGGACCCCTACCCTTTCGTTTATAGGCTAGAAAGGGCTAGGTATTTGGTTGAGTGATCGGCTATGGGCGGTCAACCAGTTTAGGCAATTTACCCAAAAATATGTGTTTCATCTGCAAATTTCTATTTTTTGTGCTTTTGTAGGTATACGCGGGCTGTAGTGGGTTGGCTAGCGTATACATGCATGCAGTAGTGGAGCAGGGTGTGTATTCCTTCAAAAAAGGTGTTTTTAAGAAGAGCTCTTCAGTAGTGGCTTGGAAAAAAAGAAAAATGAGATGGCTTGATACCAGGTATGCATGTCTGGTGAAAATTAGGGTTATAACACCAACCTCCATATTGTATTGATAGAATAACCCTCTGACCAACAAACAAAAATCAAAAGAAACAACCATTCTAAACTAATAGGTGGCCTGGCTTTTCCCTTTAGCAGTCAGGTGCAGACCTTAGGACCAATATCTTTTGGCATCGTTGGCGGGGAATGGAGTAACAAAATATCTTTCCCTGGGAGAATGACAATGATCATATTTGACCTTTGATGGTGAATAAAGGCTAGACACATTCAGATTGAAAATCATTCACCTGGTGACTCCATGGTTAAAGAATCCAGTGGCAACTCCACAGTTTTAAGAAGTCATATTTCTAGATGGAAGCCATCTTGGCTCAGAGGTTTTCTCCATTAAATTTCTCATTTGTTCCTAGTTTTCCAAATGTTGTTCATACTATAGATGAGTAGGGTGATTTTTTTCCCAGATTTAGAGAACATAGAGATGACAACCCTGTTGAGCATTTGCTTGAGTTTCATGAACTCATGCATCAGTGGGGAAGACATCATGAGGATTTATTAATGAAGATGTTCATGTACTCATTAGAGGGAGATGCTCGTGAGTGGTATCAATCCTTTCCCCCATCTAGCATCTCCTCACTGGAACAACTCAATCTTGTATTTACAAAGCATTGTAAAAGGTTTTTTCCAACTGCTTTACTTTTTGAGAACTGTTGTGAATAATTTGAATCTCATATTCGAGAGTCACTTATTAGTTCTTCTAGTAGTGAAAATAAAGGGTACTTTTCCGTTGAGTAAGTGGATGGATATTCGGTCACATATGAGTCTTCTTCTGATCCTTTTATTCAAAAGATGATGTTGGGAATTACATTAATGATGAAATTGATGATAACAAGGCTTTGGATATATCTTTCATTATTCTAGGTGACTCAGATATTCGTTGTTATGATACATATATTTTTATATGTTCTCATAAAGATTTGATTAACTATGAGGAAAGTGATGTTGAAGGTCATGAGAAAAATTTTCCCCTTCCTTCTGAAATTGTTGAGCAACAGGAAATCTATAAGTTTGAAGATGACATTCTGGAGCTAGAACAAGGAAAAACCAGCAATGCAAAAGACATACCCATTCATTTCAAACAACATGACTTTCATGAGCCTTTTCAATGTGGATAGGAGCAAATCAGTCTTGTCTATAATGCATATCTTACACAACAACAAATTTGTCGTCTCAACCAGTTGGAGGATTTTCATGAGTTTCAAGATCTAATAGTGAGATGGATGGATTCTTATTTTTCCAAATTCCCAAAGGTTGGAAGTTTTAGCATGATCATCATTTGCAACTGTAAGTACCAGATCCCTACCAAATTTTTGTCGTATTTTAGATATCCTCTTTGGATTATTATAAACAGTGACCTGCACAGAGTTATGATTCTCAGTCAAATGTTTTATTTTCTTCATTGGAAGTGGAATTACACATGATTGAGTTGGTTATCATATGAATAGAGTAGGTAGTAGGAGAATAATATCATAGTAGGAGAATTAGTTCACAGATTATTTTTCAGTGTGTTGGTTTTCAGTAGCTTGTTTTAATAAAAGACTCCATATCCCAGCAAGGCACTGGGGTTTAGCTGCAGTTTCAAGTTTTAGTAAAGACTCCATAGCCCATCAAGGCACTAGGGTGTAGTCTCAATTTTTAATTCAATAAAATGAATGGTTGAGACACAGTAGTAGATAAAACAGGGTTGGCAGACAAATAGAGGTAAGAAATGGAAGGTAAGGGCAGTTATCTAATCTCAAGGCACTGATACACAGTTCTTAGAACCTCACAGGGATGAGCTATCCCCAATTGGAACCAATGTTGTAACTGTTGGGTATGTGTTATATTCTTTGCATGAGTAGTAATTCTTCCTCGGGAAAGGT
Source organism: Picea glauca (assembly GCA_000966675.3). Lineage (NCBI taxonomy): Eukaryota > Viridiplantae > Streptophyta > Pinopsida > Pinales > Pinaceae > Picea > Picea glauca. The sequence continues at coordinate 26,654 of JZKD02S2003342.1, read as the reverse complement.
GTCACATATTTAGGTGGTTTTTCAACACATGGTTTTTTGTTGATGGTTTTCTATTTTTGGTTAAGGAATTAGGGTTGTTGACGAATCCAGTTCATTGGGTTATGATTTTGGATGTCGTTGGATCCTATATGTATATTTTATTGTAAACAATGTATCACTATGAATGAATATAGAATATGTTGGTTTTCTCAGTTTGGGTTTCCAAGGGAAAAATCTCTATGTAATGTTAGTATTTTCCATTGTATATTTTATGTCCTTTTACTGAAAATATGTTTGCAATAAATATTGTACAAGGTTAAAATATACAGTAACCTAGGTCTACAACCCTGCCTCTCCTCTCTCTTTTCCCTATGCCTTCATCAATTTTTCCTCTTCTAGTTGGTTAAGTCAGTTTCCCATTACTGAGTGACTTGGTTCTTATTCATTTCTTTCTTGATTGAGTCTTTGAGAATTTTTGTTTCTATTGTTTCTTGAAGGATAAATACATGTTGTATTTGGTTCTGAATTCTTGTCATCATGTTTTCCATTGATTGAGCTCACAACAGGTTGACCTAGCCTTTTTGTATGCACAAGAAATGCCCGTAGACAAACGTAGAAATCTAGAGTGGTCAATTTCGGGCTCAGATTATGGGAACAGACAGGTTAAATTTCGATGGTGGAGATCCATCGGGTCAATCAAATCGACAATTTTCATGCATTCAGAGTATCAAAATTTTGTGAGGTTTAACATCAAGAGAGAACCCATGAACTGCAATAATTACCCGAAGTCTCGAAGTGAATCTAGACCATCCATCAACAAGGACACGTGGAGGTAGATATTTCACTTCAGAGACTTAGCACTCTGAAAGGTTTTTGAAGCACTAGATAAATTATTACCTAAAGTCCTGAAGAGTCGAAGTCCCGAAGTCTCGAGAGCCTGCCACGTCACTATGGGCCCATACTACTCCCAGAGAACTTCATGCCTCACAATCCAAAACTACTGAATGATGAAGTGTTGAAGCATGCTATGCTCATCTGTCAGGACTTGTGGTACTCATCCATGGAGACACATGGATTCCATCTGGCCCTGACACATGTCACTCACCTTATGTGACACATAAACATCTGTGACATCATATGACATTTGGCTACCACGTCAGATTCAAAGACTTAGCACACCGGGATATTTTCAGGAACAACATTCATAAACTCCCAAAGTCCCGAAGTGAATCTGGAGCGTCCATCAACAAGGACATGTGGTGAAAGATATCCCTCTTCAAATATATGGTACTTCATAGGATTGCACAAGCAATAACACGAAAACTCTCGAAGCCCAAACTCTCGAAGTGAATCTAGACCATCCATCAACAAGGACGCGTGGAGGCAGATCTTTCACTTCAGAAACTTAGCACTCCAGAATATTTCCAAGGAAAACATTTAAAAACTCCCGAAGCTCGAACACCCAAATTCTTGAAGTGAATCTAGACCATCCATCAACGAGGACATGCGGCGACAAATCTCCCTCTTCGGATATATGGTACTTCAAAGGATTGCACGAGCAAGGAGACGAAAACTCCTGAAGCTCAAAATCCTGAAAATAATATGGACTGCCTAGATCCAGAGGCCATGTGGAGGTAGATCTCTCACTTCGAAAATGTGACACTCTAGAGGATGGTAAGAACTATGCATTGAAAAGGCCTGAAGCCCGAACTCCCGAAGTAATTATGGATCGTTGATCTCAAATAAAAAATAACCATTGATCCTTACAGAATGTAAGAAAGGAATAGCACCCAAATCATAGATTACAACATGATCGATGACCACACTACATTGCGGGGACGTAAACCACTCAAACGTTAATTTTCCAAAGCGGTCCCACAATTGGAACTATGGTATTTTTGGAAGGGTATGTGGAAGCTTGTGGGGGATTGCGGGGTTCGGAGCGGTGTGGAACCAAACCACCCTCAAAAACTTCCGCAATCATGTGCTTATATGACATTAGGTCACCATGTCACCTTCACTCACCTCCATTCACACTCCCACTACCGCTCAATTTTCGCCACCTGTTCCCTCGACTACTCCCCATGTCACCCATCACCTCCACGCATCTTGTCTTCCTATTGGATGCTCGCCTCCATGTATTCCTATTCACAACCAGTTAATCACATTGAAAGCGAGGATAAGGGTCATTTACAGTCGAGACGAAGTGTGCTTAACTTCCAAAATAGCAGACACAGATAGAGAGTTAAGTCTCAGTCATAGGTCGGCATAGATTGGTTCTAGAACACTTCAACAGACTGCCTCTTCCTCAAGCAGAGATATGCTCATTCTTCCAGTTGTATCCAATGGCCTCCAATATCTTGCATGCATGCTATTACTCAACACAAATCTCTTTTATGTCACTCCAAGTCCTATTTTCTACCAATTCAGTTCCTCCATCTCATGCATCAATTCTGTCTCAGAGACAATAGTAGTTTTTAGTTGATTAATTCCAACATTTTCTTAGATTAGATACAATATTGGTCTTATGCGCGTGATAAGAACCACTCTTGATGATGAAGTCCAATGTCTTAATGAATTTAATAATTTGTTCCACAAACAGTCACCTAAAGTTAGGTTTCATTCCCCTAAGGACGAGAACCTCTGCAACTCTGTTAAATAGGGGTGTTGGAATGTTTTAAGGGTGGGATTTTTGGGGAAAGAATAGAAATACATCAGACAAGTTGGACCTGTTCTATGCATAGATTAAATCTCTCTACCTAGTGAACCTACTCTTGATGACAATGTTTCGTTCAAATCTTCATGTGTTTTTATTCTTATCTTGAATACAATTTTGGATTTGTGCAAAGTACATTTCATTTCCTTTTAGCTATTGTATGAATTATTTTTACGTATATGCAACCTTTAAAACAACTAATGCTTTGGTGAATATTTGTTTTGTTTTCAACATGTGGAAGTAACTGTGTTTTTGATACATGTTTAATGTCTTGAAATTATATTTTAAGTATTGAACTTCTTGCAGCAGCCTTTTCATCTTTGTTGTCATCAAAATAGACCTTTGTTTATGCCATATACAAATTGAATTATACTTAGAATTATTTTATTTAGTGGGTTCGAGGACCAACGGACTTGCGAGCTCACATGTATTTTTTTTCATCTCTAATGTCATCAAAATGCACCTCCATCTCCGCTACCTCCATAATGAACCATACTTAGTCATTTTTTGGGTTTTCACCAATCGAAAATTTGGTTTTAATCAAGCATTGAGTGGATGATCCACACTTACCCTATCATTCCACTATACTCGATCAGATGATCGAGAAATATCCTGGAGGATAATAGATCAACAACCAGTGTTATTTTGTGATTTCAGCCTTCGCAATTTTCGGTCGATTCAAACTCTTTTACTCCTAGAATGGTCAACACCAAATGAACATACTTCTCCTTTGGTGATGTGGACCCATGATATGTGTGACATATGTCACCCATTGTTGACGTGGTCCTATTGATGTGCACCAACTAATGTGGAGCCACATGTCACCTTGATTCATGATTCTCAAAGACCTTATGTGCCAAATGGGCCTTGACAATTGTCACCGGTTTATTGGGCCACATGTCATGCTCTACTACATGTCTCCCTCCTGGATCATTTCTCTAGAATACTTTATCAACCGGTAAATAAAGGTCCCAAAGGGATCTTAGATCGACGGTTTATGTGATTTCGCTATTTTGGCCTTCGGGATTTCTATCCGACTCAAATTTCTTTACGTCCGAAGGGTCAACGTCGAATGACCAGGATCAACAACTACGATTTAATATTTGTGAAATTAACGGTTGTGAATTAATCAACCTTTTCACCATGTTTCCCATCGATTTAATGGTTTATATAGATCATGAAGGATCTTAGATCAAAGGTCTTCAAGGTTTCGATACTCTAGGACTCCGGTACATTACAACTCTAAAGTTGTTCAACTACCCAGAGTTGTACCTGTCGAATCTCTTACACTATATTTCCACTGCTTGATCTAACAACTCACATTACTCCTGAATTCTTCTCTTGATATAATGATTGGTGGGATTTTAGGGCTTATCTTTGATCTATGGTTGAGGATTATCACTCTCGATATGATGATTGGGACTTATCTCTCCCAACCTCTAGATCCATCTCGATTTAATAGTATGGAATTAATCTTCCTAGATCAATTGTTCCTGTGGCTTTACACCATGATTTTTGTCCACGATGAAGGACCGTTGATCCTTACCACTAATTAATGATCAAAGGTCAAGGTTTCTCCCGACTGTAACAAAACTTCTCTGTTAAATAAACAATTTTTCCTTGTGCACTTCTATAAGGATTTGGATCCATTCACGCTTCTTCCAAGTGCTCTTCCTTCTATTTGTGGATCCTATGTATGTGTTATCTCTACTGAGCTTTAGGACCCGCGCTTTCTTTGTTGTAGTTGATATCAATGACAATCGATCTTCCAACAATATAAACTTGTAGCAATGCTTTACTTCATGGATTCATAGCATGTTCATCAAATGGATTGTCATTTCCCAATTAATTTTGGGACATATAAATATGTGGAAAAATGGATTGGCACAAGTGGGTCTATAGAAATACACCTTCTAATTATTAAAACCTTAAAATGAATATTTTATTATAATCCTCAAGGATCTATGTGATTGGTGGTCACAGGTGTTTCTTACATCAGTGGCATGCTAAATATACAACACATGGATCTATAGAAATCTCCAAACTGAACGATTATTCTAAAGTAAATGAAAAATGCACTACTTTCCCTAATATTAATAATAAATTCAATGAAATACTAAAAAATGCAATGGAAAAACACCTTGATCCTAAATGCATCATTTGGGCATTAAAAAGGAGTAACACAAGGTTATGGGTAATAAAAAAGGGTTTATAGATAAGGGAAACTTATTTTTACTGAAATGACTTATTGTTATAACCCTAAAATGCACCATACAGGTTTACCTGGCATCAGGCCAACTCATGCCTCTTCCTAACCAAAGCCATGCTGAGTAATTCCTCAAAAAACCATTTAAAACAAGAAACCCGCGCCTTAACTTCTAACTGGGTGCGGGCATCTGCTTGCTGTCCTCGTACTGCACGCGGGTATCCGCGGGCTAGCCCAAAACAACCCGCGAGTACCTAACAATGCAAAAAATCAGGGAAGTTTCCGCCGAGACACAAG
>JZKD02S2003342.1:0-18667 GCA_000966675.3 Picea glauca | reverse complement strand
CCCTCTTGCAAGCATTGCAAGAAAGAGGGACATGATGAGGACAAATGTTGGTAGTTGCATCCCAAGAAGAGGCCAAAGTGGTTCAAAGAAAAGAAGGGAACGCAAACAGTGGCAATGACATCAAAACCCACAGACTTGGGATCAGATTCAGGTGATGAGTCCAAGATTTCATTGGTTGGTATGACAGGTAAAAATGTTGAAGATATTGATTGTAGAAGCAAGTTGTTTCATATAAGGGTAATCATGCGACACACTAAGATAGACACATTAATCGATAGTGGATCTCAATCTAATCTAATCTCAGATGAATTGGTTAAGCAATTGGGGTTAAAAACACAAACTCATCATAAGCCTTACACACTTAAATGGATAAGCAATCATCATCAAATGCACATAACAAAACAGTGCATAATCAAATTTGCAATTTCATCTAAGTATGTGGATGAAGTAACTTGTGATATTGTGTCGTTAAGAGAATGTGGAATGATCTTAGGTAGTCCATACTTATTTGATCGTAAAGCAATCTTCTACAGGACAAAGAATCAATATCAATTCACTAAAGCAGGTCATGATTATGTGGTTCATGCTCATCGTGTTAAAGCAAGTAAAACACTTCAAACAATGGAACAATTAACGAATGCAGTGAAAGCATGCAACAAACCAATAATTGTTTCAAATGAAGTAATTTATCTTAAGCAAGAACAAAATATGGTTGTTGAATGGAAAATCAATCATAAATTGCTTCAAGATAAGCTCATGTCGTGTAGATATCTAAAGTATATCAGTTCATTTGCAGTCATCTTTTTGATGCTGTCATTAGCAATGTTTTCTACATGGATGATAGTGGCTTTAGTAAGATGTAACAGGGTTCAAATGGCTAACAATATACTGTTAGTTGTCATGATTTTGTTACAGTTGATCTTGATGAGACAGGTGCATAGGACAGAGTTCAGAGATAGAGAGCAAGCCGGGTGGCCTATCCCGAGCTTGTTGACTGGTCAGTAACCTTTTGGGGACCAAAAGGTCTTATTGTGGGGAGCTGTGATCCAAAATCGGATCCAGAAGCCTGATAGAGCTTGAAAAATGCTAAAAAAATGAAAGTGCTCGGAATGCGATGAAACTAGTGCCATTGCGTCTGTCTCGTCTCCCTAATTCTGGCGGTATATTTACTTTGTCAAACGAGCTCCGTATGAAGAAGATATCACGTTCTGTCCGATAAGTCAAATAGGCAAAAAAATTCCTGACTGTGCAGTCCGTACGGACGCTAACGTGGCATGTCCGTACGCTGATGTGGCAGGTCCATACGCTGACGTGGTAGAAGTGATGTGGAAGAGATGAGTTGTCAGATTTCGGCGAATCATTTTCTGACACGTGGTGTTTAATTGGCAAGTGATTGGGTGCCATGTGGCCCAATCATGGGTTTCCATGTGGCACCCCTTTATTGGCTAATGGATTTTTATTTAAAATTTTATGTGGAGTCCGTGGGTTTCGACCCCCGGACCTCCCCACTGCGTAATGCCTTAACAAAGTTCCCTGACTTCGATACCACCCATTAGTTCTTGTAATGAATATGAAAAAATATGTATTTGAATTTAATGAAAGTAATGTTTGGCGGGGGGGTCGGGTTGGGGCTTAGCCCCGACCCGCGGTCATATTATTTGTTAATGTGACCATTCCATTAAATGGTGTGTGCGCGGGGGGTGTTCTAAACATAACCCATGGTTCTATTGAATGTGTCATATGACTCTTGTCCATACGGAAATGGGCACGACGGTTAAGGTTTCTAGCCCGAGGTTCTATTACATGCCGCGGGACCAAGAGCTAGCGAGACAGGGGCCAGCGCTTAGCCTTTGGGCTAGCGCTTGGCCATATTACACGATGTGACCCTGCCAAGGGGTCGCGCGCCAGACGAAGGGGGCTAGCGCCCAATTTTTAACTATAAAGTGGTTTTATAACCAAATTTTGGGTTTTTAATTGTAATTAAGACTATTTTTAGTTAATTTTCTCCATTTTTGGGAGATATTGGGTAGTTTTGGAGCCTAAATTTTGGGAGGAAGTTGGAGATGAGCAACCAAATTCCCAGCTATATAACCCAGCCCTGTTTGAGGCCATAGAGGGCATTCAGAGCAGAATTATGCTGAGGAGAAGCCAAGTCAAAGCCATTTTGAGGGAGAGAATATTTTGAGGAGGAGACGTTGTTAGACCATTTCTGGGAGCTCTGGACGTCCGTTTTGCATGTTGTTTTCTTTGCAGGGTTCTAGAGATCTGGAAGAACATGACCAGATTAGTCTTGTATCCATTTGGCATTGCAGCGATGTACTTTTGATCATTTGAACATAATTAAAGAAGCCTCCCCCATAGAGAAAAAGGCCTGGAGACGTAGGCAAAGTTGTGTCGAACTCCATTATCAGTCTGCGTGTTATGGTTTGCTGTTTATTCTTTCATTTCAAATCTGCAAATGTATATATGGCTGTCATAATTCCTCTTCTTTCCTCATTATTTCACTAAGTTTCTCAAATGGTTAATTAACACATGCAAAATTAAAACTCAACCATAAGTCATTAAAAGATCCGACGGATCAATCCATATCATTCTGCCAACCCAACCTCCATTTTTCCTTGATATAATAAACCTCTGACCAACAAACAAAAATCAAAAGAAGAAACCATTATAAACTGATAAGTGGCCTAGATTTTCCCTTTAGGAGTCAGGTGGAGACCTTAGGACCAATATCTTCTGGCATCATTTCCGGGGAATAGAGTAACGAAATATATTTCCCTTGGAGAACAACAATGATTAGATCTGAGCTTTGATGGTGAAAAAAGACTAGACACATTCAGACTAAAAATCATTCACCTGGCGACTCCATGGTTAAAGAATCCAGTGGCGACTCCACAGTTTTAAGAAGTCATTTTTTCAAATGGAATCCATGTTGTCTCGAAGGTTTGCTCCATTAAATTTCTCATTTGTTCCTGGTTTTCCAAATGTTGTTCCTACTATAGATGAGTAAGGTGATTTTTTTCACAGATTTAGAGAACATAGAGATGACAACCCTGCTGATCATTTGCCTGAGTTTCACGAACTCATGCATCAATGGGGAAGACATCATGAGGATTTATTAATGAATATGTTCATGTACTCATTTGAGGGAGATTCTTGTGAATGGTATCGATCCTTGCCACCTGCTAGCATCTCCTCCCTGGAAAATCTCCATGATGCATTCAATAAGCATTGTAAAAGGTTTTTTCCAGCTGATTTACTTTTTGAGAACTGCTATGAAGAATTTGAATCTCATATTCGACAGTCACTTATTAGTTCTTATAGTAGAAAATAAAAGGGACTTTTCCATTGAGGAAGTGGACGAAGATTCAGTCACATATGAGTCTTCTTTTGATCCTTTTATTAAAAAAGATAATGTTGGGAATTACATTAATGATGAAATTGGTGATAACAAGCCCTGGATATATTTTTCATTATTCTAGGTGACTCATATATTCGTTGTTATGATACATCTATTGTTCTATGTTCTCATAAATATTTGATTAACTATGAAGAAAGTGATGTTGAAGGTCACAAGCAAGTTTTTTCCCTTATGAAATTGTTGAGCAAAAGGAAATCTATAAGTTTGAAGATGACATTTTAGAGCTAGAACGAGGAAAAACAAGCAATGCAGAAGACATACCTGTTCATTTCAAACAACAAGATGAGTAGTACCAAGAGTATTTTTCTGACCTTTATGGTTGTGAATCACATGACTTTCATGAGCCTTTTCAACGAGGATAGGAGTAACTCAGTCTTGTCTATAATGCATATCTTACATAACAACAAATTTGTCCTCTCAACCAGTTGGAGGATTTTCATGAGTTTCAAGATCCAATAGCGAGATGGATGGATTCTCATTTTTCCAAAATCCCAAATGTTGGAAATTTTAGCATGATCATCATTTGCAACTGTAAGTACCAGATGCCTGCCAACTTTTTGTCACATTTGATATATCCTCTTTGAATTATTCTAAACAGTGACCTGCATAGAGTTACGGTTCTCGTTCAAATTTTTTCTTGGTTTCATTGGAAGTGGAATTACACATGATTGAGTTGGTTTTTAGATGAATAGAGTAGGTAGTAGGAGAATAAGCTCATAGTAGGAGAATTAGTTCACAGATTGTTTTTCAGTGGGTTGGTTTTCAGTAGCTTGTTTTAATAAAATACTCCATATCCCAACAAGGAACTGGGGTTTAGCTGTAGTTTCAAGTTTCAGTAAAGAATCCATATCCCAACAAGGCATTGAGGTGTAGTCTCAGTTTTTAATTCATTAAAATGCATGGTTGAGACACAGTAGCGGATAAAACAGGGTTGGCAAACAAACAGAGGTAAGAAATGGAAGGTAAGAGCAGTTATCTAATCTCAAGGCACCAATCTGCATTTCTTAGCACCTCATAGGGATGAGCTATCCCCAATTGGAGCCAATGTTGTAACTTTTGGGTATGTGTTATATTCTTTGCACGAGTAGTAATTCCGCGTCGAGAAACGTGTCACATATTTAGGTGGTTTTTCGGCACATGGTTTTTTGCTGATGGTTTTCTATTTTGGGTTAAGGAATTAGCGTTGTTGACTAATCCAAGTCATGGGGTTAGGGTTTTGGATGTCATTGGATCCTATATGTATAATTTATTGTAAACAATGTATCACTATGAATGAATATAGAATATGTCGGTTTTCCCGGTTTGGGTTTCCAGGGGAAAAATCTCTTTGTAATGTTTGTATTTTCCATTGTATCTTTTATGTTCTTTTACTGAAAATATGTTTGCATTAAATATTGTACAAGGTTAAAATATACAGTAACCTAGGTCTACACCACTACCTCTCCTCTCTCTTTTCCCTATGCCTTCATCAATTTTTCCTCTTTCAGTTGGTTAATTCAGTTTCCCATTACTGAGTGACTTGGTTCTTATTTGTTTTTTTCTTCATTAAGTCTTTGTGCATTTTTGTTTCTATTGTTTCTTGAAGGATAAATACATGTTGTATTTGGTTCAAAATTCTTGTCATCATGTTTTCCATTGATTGAGCTCACAACAGGTCAACCAATCCTTTTTGTATGCACAAGAAATGCCTGTGGACAAACACAACAATCCAGAGCGGTCAATTTCAAGCTCAGATTGTGGGAAAAGATAAGTTAACTTTCGACAGTGGAGATCCATCAGGCCAATCAGATCGACTATTTTAGTGCATTCGGAGTATCGAAATTGTGCAGGGTTTAACATCAAGAGCTAACCCATGAAGTACTAGAATTACCCTAAGTACCAAAGTGAATCTGGACTGTCCATCAGCAAGGACACGTGGAGGAAGATCTTTCTCTTTGGAGACTTATCACTCTGGAAGGTTTGAGAAGCACTAGAGAAAGAATTACCTGAATTCCTGAAGAACCGAAGTCCCGAAGTCCCAAGAGCCTGCCACATCACTCTGGGTCGGTACTACTCTAGGAGAACTTCATGCCTCACAATACAAAACTACCGAACGATGAAGTAATGAAGTATGTGACACTCATCTATCAGGAATTGTGGTTCTCATCCGTGGAGACACATGGCTTCCATCTGGCCCTAACATGTGGCACTCATTTCTGGTCATTTGGGTCCCATCATTCACTCATCTTTTAGTGACACATGTTACGCACCTTATGTGACACATTAGAATCCGTGACATCATTGACATCTAGACACCATGTCAGATTCAAAGACTTGGCACTCTGGGATATTTCCAAGCACAACATTCGTAAACTCCCAAAGTTTTGAAGTGAATCTGGATTGTCCATCAACAAGGACACACAACAACAGATCTCCCTCTTTGGATATACGGTAATTCGAAGGATTGCATGAGCAAGGAGATGAAAACTCCTAAATCCCGAACTCTCGAAGTGAATCTAGACCATCCATCAATAAGGACACATCGAGGCAGATCTTTCACTTCAGAAACATAGCACTATGGAAGATTTCCAAGCACAATATTTACAAACTACCAAAGCCCGAACACCCAAAGTCTTGAAGTGAATCTGGACCATCCATCAGCGAGGACACATGGTGACAGATCTCCCTCTTTGGATATATGGTACTTCAAAGGATTTCACGAGAAAGGAGATGAAAAATCCTGAAGCCAAAACTCCTGAAGTGAATATGGACCGCCTAGATCACTCACTTCGTAAATGCGACACTCCAAAGGATGGTAAGAACTATGCATTGAAAAGGCCCAAAGCCCAAAATCCCAAAGTAATTACAAATCATTGATCTCAAATCAACAAGAACCATTGATCCTTACAACAGGTAAGAAATGAATATCACCTGAACGACAGATTACGACACAATCGACGACCACATTGCATTGCGGGGATGTAAACTGCTCGAACGTTAATTTTCCAAAACGGTCTCGTAATTGGAACCATTGTATTGTTGGAAGGGTACGTGGAAGCTTGTGGGGGATTGTGGGGTTCAGAGTGGTGTGGACCCAAACCACCCTTGACAACTTCCGCAATCATGTGCTTATATGACATTAGGTAACCACGTCACCTCCACTCACCTCCACTCACACTCCCACTACCGCTCAACTTTTGCCACCTGTTCCCCCAACTACTCCCCATGTCACCCATCACCTCCACACATTGGGTATTCCTATTGGATGCTCTCCTCCACGTATTCCTATTCATGACCAGGTCATCACAGTGAAAGAGAGGAGAAGGTTCATTTACAGTCAAGATGGAGTGCTCTTAGCTTCTGAAAGCTCAGACACAGACAAAGAGTTAAGTCTCAGTCACAGATTGATGCAGATTGGTTCCAAAACAGTTCAACAGACTACCTCTTCCTTAAGCAAATATCTTCTCATGCAGCCAGTTGTCTCTAGTGGCCTCCAACAGCTTGCAGGCATGCTATTACTCAACATAGAGCTCTATTTTGTCACTCCAAGGCCTATTTTCTGCCAATTTAGTTCCTCCAACGCATGCATCAGTTTTTTCTAAGAGACAGTAGTAGTTTTTAGTTAATTAATTCCAGCATTTTCTTAGATTAGATACAAGATTGGTCTTCTGTGTGTGATAAGAACCACTTTTGTTGATTAAGTCCAGTGTCTTAATGAATTTATTAATTTGTTCTACAAACAGTCACCTAAAATTAGGTCTCATTCCCCTAAGGACGAGAACCTCTATAACTCTGTTAAATAGGGGTCTTGGAATGTTTTGAGGGTGGGATTTTTGGGGAAAGAATAGAAATACATTAGACTGGTTGGACCCGTTCTATGCATGGATTAAATCTCTATACCTAGTGAACATACTCTTGATGACATTATTTCGTTCAAATCTTCATGTGTTTTTATTCTTATCTTGAATACAGTTTTGGATTTGTGCAACGTACATTTCATTTCTTTTCAGCTATTGTATGAATTATTTTTACTAATATGCAACCTGTCAAACAAATAATGCTTTGGTGAATTTTTTTTTTTTTTGCAACATGTGGGAGTAACTGTGTTTTTGATACATGTTTAATGTCTTGAAATGATATTTTAAGTATTGAACTTCTTGCAGCAACTTATTCATCGAGTAGTCTATTGTTTCCCTTGTTTTCTATTATTTCACTGGTCTGTCATTAGTGTGCCACCAACCAAGGATGACCCTCATCCATATCATTCTTCCAACCCAACCTCCCTTTTGTCTTGATAGAATAACCCTTTGACCAACAAACAAAAATCAAAAGAAACAATCATTCTAAACTAATAGGTGGCCTATATTTTCCCTTTAGTTGTTAGGTGCAGACATTAAGACCAACAGAACCATTGCACCTCTTCATTTAATTTTAACAATAATGATGAAATTTAATAGTTTATTTTAACTTAAAAGACTTCAAATCATTTTTAGTTTATTTATCGTCCTGGTTAATTGGTCTAACAATTCAAACTCTTGGAATTCTGGATTGGGGAACTTGCAGGCTCACATGTCTTCCTTTCCATATTCGTTGTCATCAAAATAGACCTTTGTTTCCTCCATCTACAAATTGAATTATACTTAGAAATATTTTATTTAGTGGGTTCGAGGACCAACGGACTTGCGAGCTCACATGTCTTTTTTTTCATCTCTGATGTCATCAAAATGCACCCCCATCTCCGCTACCTCCATAATGAACCATACTTAGTCATTTTTTGGGTTTTCACCAATTGAAAATTTAGTTTTAATCAAGAATTGAGTGGATGATCCACACTTACCCTATTGTTCCACTATACTCAATCAGATGATAGAGAAAGATCCTGGAGGATAATAGATCAACGACCAGTGTTATTTCGTGATTTCGGCCTTCACAATTTTCGGTCGATTCAAACTCTTTTACTCTTGGAATGGTCAACACCGAATGAGCATACTTCTCCTTTGGTGATGTGGACCCATGATATGTGTGCCACATGTCACCCATTGTTGGCGTGGTCCTATTGATGTGGACCTTCTAGTGTGGAGCCACATGTCACCTTGATTCATGACTCTCACGGACCTTATGGGCCAAATGGGCCTTGACACTTGTCACCAGTTTATTGGGCCACATGTCATGTTCTGCCACATGTCTCCCTCCTGGATCATTTCTCTAGACTACTTTATCTACCGATAAATAAAGGTCCCAAAGGGATCTTAGATCAACGGTCTACGTGATTTTTCTATTTTGGCCTTTGAGATTTCTATCCGACTCAAATTTATTTACGTCCGAAGGTTCAATGCTGAATGACCACGATCAACAACTATAATTTAATATTTGTGAAATTGACGATTGTGACTTAATCACCCTTTTCACCATGTTTCCCATCGATCGAATTGTCTATAAAGATCATGAAGGATCTTAGATCAAAGGTCTTCGGGTTTTCGATACTTTAGGACTTCAGGACGTTACAACTATAAAGTTGTTCAACTCCCCCAGAGTTATACATGTTGACTCTCTTACACTATCCTTCCACTGCTTGATCTAACAACTCACATTACTCCTGAATTATTTTCTCGATCTAACGGTTGGTGGGATTTTAGGGCTTCAAAACTTTGTAGCTTCGTACCTCTGCCTTATATTCAATATTCATCAAAGTGGAAGAATCACCGAAATTGGATTGGCTTTGATCTATGGTTGAGGATTATCACTCTCGATATGACGATTGGGACTTATCTCTCCCAGCCTCTGGCTCCACCTCGATATGATAGTCTGGAATTAATCTTCCTATTGATCGATGGTTCCTGTGGATTTACACCATAGATTTTTTTGACAATGAAGGACCCTTGATCCTTACCATTAATTAATGATCAAAGGTCAGGGTTTCTCCCAAATGTAACAAAACTTCTTTGTTAAATCAACAAGTTTTCCTTGTGCACTTATGCAAGGTTTTGGATCCATTCGTGCTTCTTCCAAGCGCTCTTCCTTCTATTCGTGGATCCTATATATGTGTTATCTCTCCTGAGCTTTAGGACCCGCACTCTGTTTGCTGCAATTGACATCAATGACAACCAATCTTCCAACAATAGCAACTTGTAGCAATTTTTTACTTCATGGATTCATAGCATGTTCATCAAATGGATTGTCATTTCCCAATTAATTTTGGGAGATATACATATGTGGAAAAATGGATTGGCACAAGTGGGTCTATAGAAATACACCTTCTAATTATTAAAGCCTTAAAATGCATATTTTATTATCTTCCTCAAGGGTCTATGTGATTGGTGGTCATAGTTGTTTCTCACATCAGTGGCATGCTAAATCTACAACACATGGATCTATAACAATCTCCAAACCGAGTGATTATTCTAAAGTAAATGAAAAATGCACTACTTCCCCTAATATTTATCATAAATTCAACGAAATACTAAAAAATGCAATGGAAAAGCACCTCGAGCCTAAATCCATCATTTGAGCATTAAAAAGGAGTAATACAAGGTTATGGGTAAGCAAAAAGGGTTTATAGAGAAGGGAAATATAAGGAAAAGGTGATATAATCATGTCAAAATAAGGTCTCATCACTAATGCAACAAAGTTTAAGTGTGACTAGGTCACGTGCTAAAAGTTTTAGTGAGAGAGGTGATGTTAAGAACCCACCCTAAATTCATATCTATAATAAATGGGTGAATCCCCATGATACATAGAAAAAATCGAAGGCTATTTTATCAATAATATAATATATGTATATATAATTTTTTGGTGAATCTTTTAGTCAATTATATAATCTTGTAAAATCTTGGCAAATTTTTCATTGAATTATGAAATCTTGTAAAATCTTGGCGAATCTTTCACTGAATTATAAAACCTTGTAAAGTCTTGGTGAATTTTTCAATAAAGTATTAAACCATTTATAATAATATGAAAATGCATGCATTGAACTGTAATATACTTATTTTACATATTTGTAAAAAAAAAAAAAAATTCCATCCTCTAGACAACAATGCAAGCATCATGTGTTGTGTTTGTCAAGGTTCACACTATACACTCTTGCATATCCTTCTATCAATTTTGATGATATTTCACCACAAAGTCATATGTGTTGATCCTGACCACCACTTTTGTCAATCTCATGAGATATTAATCATTACTCTACCACGTCTACTATGGATTCTTTATTATTGATTCATCGATTATGAAAGGACCCTTCAAACAAGTTCCCTGTAGGATGTTTCTAAATAGGAGTGCACATAATTCTATCCATCAATAACTCAAAAAGTATAAAAATATTGATAGGTCACATTTCATGCATGACTTCCTCTCTAATCATCCATTTGTACCCAAAAAGGACCCCTTTCCAAGGAAGGAAGGTCACTTTTATCCCTTATTTTTATTTTCTTATAAAAAAGTTAAGGGGCACATAACTTTGTAATAAATGTTGGGCATAGATCAAGCCTTATAAAAAGAGATAAACTCGGTTATACTACCATAATTAAGCATGAAAAATAAGAGGTGTATATTAAGTAAGGGTTATTATGTCATCGTGTATAACTATACTCGATAGTAGCACAGTGCACAGTCAAAATATTATCACCCATTTTAAGCCCATTAAGGGAAGCACATGACTATCACTTAGATCCTCTACATACTAAATCCCAAAATTGAGTTATAGAAAAGTAATGTAGAAATAAATGATCCTGAATTATATAGAAACCTATTTTTTACATGTGATACTAGCACCAATAAGCATACCTCTTTCTTAGTTACATGAAACTCTCCATAACATGTGCATTATTAACAAAAACTATGTAATAATTTTTTTTTCGTGCTTGTTTTTCAACTTTGACTTCAAGATTGATAGTGCACTAAACATTCTCTCATCCTCAACCGGCTACATGTAATGCTCTTTTAGTCTTGGAATCAAACGTATAATTGAATTAGAGGAATATTGATCTCATGCTAATAGGTCTCCTATGATGAATTCATAGAGCATTTTTCTCTTCACTTAGCTAAGTAGAGCTCATCTACCTTTCTAAATAACTAATAAGTATTTTCAAAGAAAATACAAAATAAGCATAGTATACCATAAAAGGTGAAGATTCAACAAAATGAAAGGAAATAAGAGAATCTTTCCTTGAACCATCAAATATATAAGGAAAATAATAATAAGTATGGAAAACACATTGAATTCCCAGAATAACCAAAGACATATATTAAGCCTATTATCATATGTTTCTCAAATAAACATGACAAAGATATATTCAACAAAGGTCTTTAACTTTAACCCAAACCCTTAACTCAATGGAAATCAAATGAAACCAATCACGCCACATTAAAGGGTTCAGTCAAACATCAAATGAGAACTAGAAGCATTYAAGGGACTAATACAATTTTTAACCAAAACAAACCCAAAATTTCAAACTTTAAAAAATGCTCCAAAATGCAACAAACAAACAAACCATTCAAATTTACCAAGATATTATAGCTAGACATCAAAGAAATTTCATCTACTTGAATGAGCCCATTACTGATTAGCGGAAGTCTTGTTAAATTAGTTATTTACCCTTTAATAATATGACACTATCTATGTGAAGAGATATGTCCCATCTTCATCAAATTCTAGCTTCAATTCCTGTCACATGCAAAAAAGAGACACTATAGTAGTTAAATATCAAAACATCAAACTTAAAATAACTTGCATCAAGGAAATGTTTCTCCAATGTTGCAATGAAAAATACAAAATATAGAACCTATTTTTACCTAAAATGCAACCTCAAATTGACATATAGTAATCTTGCTATGATAAAACAAAATCGACCTACTCCAAAAATAGAGGAACAATGAAGCACAAAAATCACATCATTTGTGCTATTCCATTCACTATGTCTTGCACCACCAATGGAACACGTATACCAAAATAAGTATCCCCTGGGCCCTCATATATATTGTATTACATAAAATCTTGCGGTATATCAATTTCCTAGTTCTCATCTTGGTCTTCATTTTTTTCATTTTGAACACGATCTTCTCCAAATGGACTATCATTATGAATCTCCAAAGCATTATGTTCCATATCAAGTTCATTAGAGAATTTTTTTATATTGTTTTCTCCCCTTCTACCACTATCTGATCACTAAAGAGATAGTTCTCTTTCATATGGAAAATTGTTATGTCATACTTTGTTACATATAATCTTAAACATATATCCATAATTTTTGAATTCATATATCCATAAACATGGATTCACTCTAGATTCTAAGTTTTTTTTGAAGGTTTGGTAGGATGATGCAGGAGCATCGCCAACTCATCAAGTAAGCCAGCACATCAAGCAGAGATCAGCTGGATAAACAAACCCAAATTTTTGGAAAGTGCTTTGGGATTGTAGTGCAAGTCTTTAATGAAGCCATTTATGAAGGTGCATTGTATATTGTATTGGACCTTGATCCTAAAGCTCTCTTCCTTTGGTAGATAGGAGGCATTTAATCTAGTTAATGCTGGTAGATAGGATTTTAAGTCTAGATTTGATAGTTTAGAGTTCGAGAGGGAAACCAGATATAGACACCCTCATTGTGCATTGTAATATTATCAACCCAGGAGAAGAGGAGAAAAAGCAGAGAATATTGTATGAAGAACACCCATGTACAGGCATTTGAATTAATAGGATGGAGCTTTGATTCAAGCTCATGGTTTGTGTTGTTTTCTCTGTGTATTGATGTTATGCTCATGAATGTTTGCTTTCTTGTTATGCATTTGCTTTGTATATGATGTGCACGTGATTTCATGTTTCAAACTGAAGTCTGAAAAGGAGAGAGAGTGAGGTTCAATTGTTTCTCTATCTGATCCAGGAGATTCCTGCAAGGTGTGCAATTGAAATTCATCCGCAAGGAGTGTGTTGATGGAGGCTCAGTAGTTTAACTTTTGTTCTCATTCACCCAGAAGTGGAAGTGGGTTCTTGAAGCCGTGCAAGGAGTGCGCAGGCTGAAGAAGAAGTCTCAGTTGTTAATCTGAGCAAAGGGAGATTGAAGACTACTGCTGCAGGAAGTGCGCAGAGTTTGAGGATTCAACACTGGAGAGTTGTTGAATGATTGTTGTGAGGAGCGCATGCAAGTCCCTCTGAAAGAATCAGAGTGGAAAAATATCAGGAGGAATAAACCTTTGAACTCACTGAAGGCTAAGTGCAGGGAAGCTGCCGTTGGAAGTCGGAGGAAAGCATAGTAGGTTGGTGAGCGAGCAAATGAGTCTTGTGGAGGGACACTTCTTTATTTCATAGAATCCTCAAGGGGAGAATGGATGGACAAAATCTTTGGAAGATATTTCATGAGGTTCCGAGGGCCGTGGGATCTCCCAGAGGTGCAAGGTAGTTACAGCGCAGGCATGGAGAGGATTCAAAGCTCAGGAGGGGAAACACCATTGATCCAAGTCGGTCAGGGCCGTTGGATTGTTCATGAGATCACCCATCGGGACCTCGTGAGGAAAGTGTCCTAAGTTTGGTAAGGAGAGTTGTGAGATTGCTAGAAACGATATCTCGACTACTCCGAGGATAGGGTGGATCCACAAAAGGAGGATATCTAAGGATCTCACGAACTTGGGAGCTCGCAGGGTGAGAACCCAAGTATTGGGTATTCAAATTCACGAGGACGCGAGAAGCGAGAAGGTAATAACTGTTGGATCCGGATCTCGGAAGACCATTGGATCCTCACATGGGATCGTGCATCGGAGCCTTATGAGAAAAGGCTCGAGAACTTGGCCATGGAAATTGCGAAGTCGCAAGTGGTGGGATCGCGATAGCGCGGAAGTCCCAATAGAAAAAAAGGGGGTGGACGGGTCAAGTCACACGTGCACATCGGAGTTTCGGTACCTCGGGTATCGGAGATTGGAGAACCAAAAGTTTGGTCTTGCGAGTAGCGAATTCGCTCAGGGAAAAGTCAACGAGTTGACTGACCATCGGGTCTCGGGGAATCGAGAACCCAGTGTTCAACCTTTGAACTTGCGAAGTCATGAGTTTCGATCCCCCGATACATCCAGGAAGGGGACCGCATGAGAGAACGGTGGGAGAAGATTTCCCGATAGGGAAATAGAAGAACCTTAGAGTTCTTCGGGCCGAGAAGAAGAAGATCTTGTGAGAGAGGACGTGCCAGGTGGCGTGCTCTGCGTCATAGGATCTAGAGAATCTTTTTAGAATATAGAATTTGATGAGTTATCTACCCAAATTATATATATATATATAAGGATATCCCTACTATGGCTTATTCTAACCTTATACATATGTTTTCTATATAATATAAGAAAATATCATTTCAAAACGAAATTATTTTCTTCCTGTTCTATGCCTAAATCATGGTACAATATACATAATCAATATGATATAATAAATCTACTCAATTCTACAAATATTCCATGCCTAACTCAAGGTACAATACACATAATCAATATGATATAATAAAGCAAGTCAACTCTACAAATGAAACACTCATAATAACTCCATCTAAAACAAACATCATGAAAAAAATCTCTTAATTTAATAACCTCTCACAGTTTACAAGGGAATTGACTTACCGCCATGTACTAATTCACAATGTCCACACAAGAATATTCACCGCATGCTTTTGAAAATATTGGTCCATCAAGTGCTTAAATGTAAATAAGGAACTCGTTACATCCTTGGTTAAATAAGTGACAATCCTACAAACATCAACAATTACGATACTAAATCACTTTCTGAAAACCATATCACGTTGCATATGCACAAAAAATCTAATAATAGTTGTTGCAACAATGTAAATATATCACATTGTATTTAGGTAAAAAAGACATTAATCAATGCAATTCCAAATTTAGAAATTCCCAAACTTGGGTTTCTCACTGAGAATTTGATAAACATAAACAAACAAATCCAACAAAATTTAAACAATTTTGAATTCAATCCTTAGGTCAACTCCAGACGTAGCCCTCATCAAGAAGGTCACAGGTGAGGAAAAGAGGAAAGAAATTAGGATTCGGGGTGGGCCAGAAGAAGAAGGAAGATTTAGGATCTTCTAACCAATAGAACAAGGATTTGATACATATCAAGTGCTTCAAGTGCAACAAACATGACCACTATGCTTTTCAATGTCTAGAAAAGAATAAGGAGAAGGGTATGTAGCAACAACAACAACAACAACCATTTGCAATAAGTGAATAAGCTTCATGTGTGGATGAGTTGATTACCATGCTTGATACAACCTTTACCATGGTGTCATGCCTTTCCACCAACACA
This sequence comes from Picea glauca, assembly GCA_000966675.3. NCBI lineage: Eukaryota > Viridiplantae > Streptophyta > Pinopsida > Pinales > Pinaceae > Picea > Picea glauca. The sequence continues at coordinate 2,981 of JZKD02S2003342.1, read as the reverse complement.
ATTAGGAAAGCTACACTAACAATTTTATAAGCACAAACCACCACAAAACTTATTATATAAGTGCAAACCACTACAGACCTTAGCCATCTAACAAGAAAATCCATTTGTGGTTATTTTGTTGAAGATATGAAATCTACTTGTTATGAGGACAAGTGGACGTGTGATGTAAAGGAGTTATGGTAACTTTATCTTTTCACATTCTCTTTGATTTAACAATGGACATTGTAGCCTTACAATATAAATACCATTTTTTTTTATGGATTTTGACACATAAATAATAGAATTCTTTTTACCCCATTAGGAAGTGGAGAAGTAGTTTTTGATGCATCTAAATAATATAATTCTTTCTATCTCACTAGGGGGTTTTCTTCACTAAAAACTTGTTCCTTTTAGTTTTATACAAATATCACTTTAGAATGTTGTTTAACCTTATTGGAAAGTTTTTTCAACTCTAATCCAAGTCTATTTTAGAATGTTTTTATCCTATTGGGTGTTTTATCCACTAGTCTTAGAATTATTTTTACCCTATTGGGGTTTTTCTCTACTCTAATCCTATCCCTGTCTTTTGTGCATGTTGTCACTTTTTTGTTTTGACTGTTGTTAATTTGAAAATTTGTTTTTGGCATATAACACATGGTGCCTACTTCGTACCACATCATCTTCCAAAAATCCAACCACCTAAACATGCATTGTTGAGTTTTCAATCCACCTAAACATGCATTGTGGACTTGTCATGTTATACTTTCATGGTTTGATCATGAGCATTTCATACAAAGTTGCATGGTTACCTTCATCATGCTTGGCATGTATTAAATGCACCCAATATAATTCAATCATGTGGTTGACGCAAACTCCCCAAATCTTGAAAGATGATATGCAATTAATTAGGGATTAAGAGGTTTTGAAAGGCTTGGACTTCACTTGCATGCCACTTGGAGTCTTACCTCCATAATGTCATTTTGTTGCAATAATAGTGAGTAGTGATGATAGGATAAAGTCTATTTTTATTTAAACAAACCCTAAACAATTGTTCTACATCACTTCATGTGTCCCTTTTCTTTGTAATTGATTACTATGTCATATTATTTTCCTTCACAATTGTAACATATTACATAAAACTCAAGACACTAAACCAATAAAACAACTTATGTGAATTGGTAAAGGCAACAATGTTTCAAAGAAATGTATGACATTGATCTTAAATTGAAATATTAAAAAAACCATTAAAAAACAAATATATCATCTGCAATATTATTTAAATACAAAGGTGTTACAATGATCTTAAATTAAAATATTAAAAAAACATTAGAAATAAAATATATTATCTGCAATATTGTTTATTACTGATTTATTTTGAATGACCCAAAAACAATTGGCAATATAAAAATGTGACATTTATAAAAACACCACTTTTTTGTTTTGATATGCTTATAAAAATTTACATTCCACTCCACTTTTTATTCTTTTTATATCAATTGAACTTGTTTCATTAGTAATATCCAATTGAAAATACAAATAGGGACTGACCCTTGGCCAAGAAGCGAGAACTCCCACATACTACCAAAGGACCTTATTGAGCAAATCCACAGACAAGGTATCTTCCATCTCTCCCATCTAGTCAACCCCACAACTACAACTTTTTGGAATCAAGGATGGAAAAATGCAAACCTTCTAAGACTCGTTGGGCCACAAGCAGAATCCTTGACAAATTATATAGTTGCACTCAAAAGAAGCCACATCATACTAACCAACAAGGAAGATGAACTAGTTTGGAAAAAACATCCAACAGGCCTCTACACCCCAAAAGCAGGGTACGTAGCACTAAACCTCCCATTACAAAAAAATCTCGAATGGTGGTGGAAAAGCCTTTGGAAGCAAAGATGCCCACAAAAAGCAAAAATCTTCATGTGGGCAGCACTAAACAATCAAATCCCAACTTGGTAGAACTTAAACAAGCATCAAATAGAAGGCCCAGGAAGATGCGCACTCTTCAAAAGTGCAAATGAATCCATTCTACATTTGCTTCTCACCTTCCCCTTCACAGTTAAAGTTTGGAATGAAAATTCAATAAGTCTAAAACAAAATTGCTTATGGGCAGGAGATTCCATGGAATCCACCTGGAAAACATGGACAGATACCCCAAGAAACATCGCCTTTAAAGCACTTCCTCTTCTAATAAGTTGGGGAATTTGGCTAGCAAGAAACTCAAAAATCTTCAAGGAAAAAGCCACTCTCACAGCACAAATAGCAGCACAAAGTCTCGCAATACTTTCCCATTATTCTCAGATCAAATTTTCAAAAACTTTAAGGACAAAACAAAAAGAGATTATAGATACCATAAAACCTTGGGCCTTCTTTGATGGTGTTGCATAGAACAATGTCTATGGAGGAGGAGCTACCCTACATATCTCTGAAAACCACTTTTTCCACATAAAAATGGGATTGGGAAGGGGAACCAACAACTCTGTTGAATTGATGTCCTTAAAGCTCCTACTTCTTTTTGCAAATGAAAAGGAATTACATCATTTACAAAATTTTTGAGATTCTATGAATGTAATAAATTGGACAAATAAGCAACATAATTGTCATAATATTTTTCTACTCCCTATTCTGGAGGAAATTTTCAGACTTTTGGACACATTCGACAGTGTGGCTATCTCACATGTATACATGGATAGAAACATGACAACAGACTCACTACCCAAAGAAGGACTGCAGCTCCCACAAGGGCATTGGCACATCACAAAAAAAATCGGAGAAGACACAAATGCTTACTACCACAGGCCTTTTACAGAAGACCAATAACTACTAATTTTTTTAAGTCTTGAACCGAAGCAACAAATCGAATAGTCATACAAGCAAACTACACTAGACTAAACAACGCAGTCACATTTATACTTACTTCTTTTGCAGCAGATAAAGGCATCATTGAAGGCTTCAAAATTGCTCTTATTTCTAATAAATAGACAGACATAAACCAC
>JZKD02S2003309.1:7279-17502 GCA_000966675.3 Picea glauca | reverse complement strand
CCCAGTGGATGACGGGGGGAGAGGGTGGTGGCAGTGGGGTTGAAGGATCAGGTGGAGGTGCCAGAGGGACCATGGAAGTTTGCGATGAAGAAGCCAAATCATGGATTGTGCTTGGGGAGAAACCCAGAGAGTGACCTTGATCGTCAAACCATTCCACCTAACATACCCATGGCGAAGACACGGGGGCGAAGGCTACACGAACCAAAGGATGACAAGGAGGACGAGGAGGTCTACGAGCTTGTTGGCTGATGAAAAACAACAGGAGGAACCCAGTTAGGCATGCGCCCGTAGGTATGATACCATAAGGGGCCTCACTTCGGTTTCCATATAAGGCTAGGCCTAACCAACAAGAGCGAGGAGGAAGGAAGCACAATAGAAGCGCGTAAATCAAAGAATTTCAATAGGGGAGCGGAGATCCAACACAAGAGTCCGAGCCAAAATCTATAGGGTTGCTTAGTGGGAACGAGAGAAGCATTATGATCCAGTCGAGGAGCGCTAGTTGTAATGTACCTCAAATTCACCATAATTTTTTTTTTCTATGACATAATTCAATTTCGTTTAAGATTTAGAATTTAAGAGAAGGTAAGATACATTTATGTCCATAATGACATTATTACACCAGTCTAGTTTACTTCGAACATAAAATCTTATGTGGATAAATTCTTTCCATAATTCTATCACTTCCCCTAACTTTCAAACTACTCCAACATACTTATATGTATATAGGCAATATCTAAACTTAGGTCGAAGGAACCCTTGAGGTTCAAAGAAAGGATCTGGGTGCACAGAGTTTAACCTCTGGGTGGTCGCGCAGGAGAGCAACTGAAATGAATGGTGGAGAGACTTCGGGGAGAAGTGCCGAAATCTTGAGATCCATAGGATTGCACCAAGTTACAATGGATTTAAGCGCTTAGAAGAACCCCAGGAGATGAGCCGTATGAACGGTGGAAACACTTCGTGGAAGAAGTGTCAAAGTTTCAAGAGTCGTTGGATCTTGCAGAGCAGCGAGGAGATTAAGGCCGAGTGTCTTCCAACACTCTAAGGCGTTGAATTTCACTATTTCGGAGTTCGGGGTTTGGAGCGGCAAGTGATTTTGGAGTCGCTGCATCGTGAACTCCCGGTTCACAAAATTGCGAAACAATCGACACCGTTCATCAAGGAGGACACGTGGCGAGTGGTCAAGGTTCAAGAGGAATCTGGACCGTTGATCTCTCAAGGGGGAGATATCGGTATTTCGGGGTCCGGGAGTTCGAAGGACCTAGAACAGGAGGAATGCTTGCATCATGATTCCCCGAATCGCAAAAAGTCGGTAGTACTTTGACGTTAAGCGTGTGGTCACAGAGTGGTGGTCACGTGGACGGAGGCTAAGGGAAATACATAATCGTTAATCCCTTTTCGGTGTTTCAGCGACCAAGAGTTGGAAAGACAAGGAGTCTGGGATTGTCAAAGTAATCAGTTCTGCACATTTAATTATGCTTTTAATTGCAAGGTTGGATCTTCATGACTGCTAGAACAGTAGGTATTTTGACTATTTGCTATGTGCACATATAAAGGCATATATTATCATTCTTAATGTAGGGAATTCGCTTTAACTCTCCATTAACATTTGTACTTATTTCCACCTATAAGTATGTACATACCTATAACTTTCTCTAAATATATATAGAGCAATGCACTGTCATAGGTATAGTTTCATTTGGATTCTGGTTTAATAATTGGAAAGCTGAGTTATGTGCTACGGTCCTGCATCTTTACTTACAGAAAATATAAACATGCAAGTATATCTACCTAACTTGGGTCTCATTCTTACACACCAGTAGCTTACACATCAAGCATAGTTAACTCGAATGATCCCATCTTGTTCTCTACAGTTTATGCCATTAAAGAATAGACTAATTACGAAATTTCGAATACTTAAAGGTGTATGACCTCATGGCAAGCAAACTCTTAGAAAAAATCGCACTAAAAATTTGCTTAATTAGTTTAATACTTTCATATACAATAATTTCTGTACTTGTCATGCCCTGTACAAAGTGACTTGTAATATGATCTGTTATTTTATTCTATCTCTATCCCGGATGAAGATCCTCCATCGTTTCTACCAGTCCATTCATTACAGTATTAGAGTTGTTCCTATAACAAATAATTCCTACTATGTTCCTACAGTTTTTTGAAAAAACAGAGGTCAATCAAGTTTCGGCGATTACAAATGCCGAACACCAAAAAAACAAAAGACCACGCTGTTTGCCGAATCGTGAAATGCGGAAAGACTGTGGGCCCAACACTTCAGGGTTTTAGGGTTCGGGATTTCGCGATTTCAAATACCAAACACCAACACACAACAACTCCCGAATTGTGAAAATGTGAATGGAATGTGGGACCAACACTTTGGGGTTTCGGGGTTTAGAATTTTGGGGTTTACGAACACCTGACACACAAACAAAATTAAATAAGGAATGCCGAATTGAGAAATGAGATTAGTGTGTGGGCCCAACAATTTCGGGTTTCGGTGTTTGGTAAAGCAAAGGAATTCCGCATATATGTAACAAGAAAGTATCGAATGCCGAAATATCAATTTTTTTATTTAATTCCTTTTTAAAATCACACGCCCCAACAAATAAACTTGGAATAAATAAATGACTGGGTTCGTAATTGGTAAAAACAAATAATTACTGTGTTTTCTCAAAAAGTGAATTTATCAAGAAATAAAATGAGTCTACAAACTCAATAACAGAAAATCATAATCGCAGAGCAAACCTCCAAAACAGGGAATAACTAAATCAATTCAGGAAATGCTTTCAAGCTATCTCACCCTCTGTGTCCGGAATTACAATATGATTCAAGTATTTATGGGAACAAAACTTGCCCCTTCGACCTTAGGAAAAATTAAATCAAGGTGGTGATGGTATTTGGTGGCCTGCAAAGGCTAAGGCGGTCACCGCTTGACAGTGAACCCTCACATCTTGAAGGGTCAAGACAACCACCGATCCGCCGTCATAAAGCGGTGAAATGATTACAAACCAACAAGTTTTTCCTATTACATAAATGGATTATGAAAGGACATATTTCTCCCATGGAAGTACTTCAATACATAATTAACATATACATATCACCAGTATAAATGATTATTTAACACAGAGAAGGAGTAGATAAACATATCTGAACTAGTTTTGAGGGAAGGCAAAGGGAACAACCATGTTCCTCCCAACCGTAGAATAGGCAGCCAAAATTTCTTGCCTGATTCACCCGCTAGCCTGATCATGAATCCATGAGGGAGAATTTGGAAGACTCCTCCTCAACAATGTCCACAATTCTAGTGGTTATCCTCTTGCCTCACACTTACTCATCAATGCTCATAACAACAAGGAAAATCCATAGTCCCTTTTCTCCGCATACTTGGCAGCGTCTTGCCTCCACACATATGCTATTTATCAATTTTGCCCAGGTCTTTTTCCCTCCCTTGGGGATTTTCGCAGCTTTCTAAATCCATGATTTTCAGGGGCTTCCAATGGCCAAATCACTGATTTTCCACTTGTAAAAATCATCTTAGGGGTAGTTCCAACATATTCCCCACTCATGGAGTCACGGTCAGCTAAACTCAACATGGTTGTTCCATTTGTCCTCCTGCAATTAATATAAAATATTATGTTTTCATACAAGTGTCATAGTCAAATAGTTAGTTGGGTCAAATCAGGTCTCTGCCCAACAATCATGTTAATTAATTACAATTATTAAATTCGAAATTCAGAATTGCCATAAATGGAAAAAAATTTCCAAATTTGAATTTACTAAAAACGGAATAAATTTCCAATGAATTTAAATTTCAAAAATATTTTATTTTTGGGGATATCACATCCTTTCCCCCTGTAGTAAAACACCGTCCTTAGTGTTTGTTCCCTTCTTGGAACAGGGTTGGATGAGATTTCCACAAATCTTCCTCCAAATCCCAAGTGGCCTCCTTAGGACTAAAGTGCTTCCATTGCACCTTTACCTGAGCGACGACTCTGTTCCGAAGTTCTATTTCTCTCTAGTCCAGAATGCGTAGGGGTTCCACCTGGAACTCACCTTCGGGTTCCACCTGAACCAATTTCCAATCAATCATATGAGTAGGGTCATGAATATACTTTTTCAACAAAGAAACATGAAATACATTATGAATTCTTAGATTAGCTGGAAGTGCAAGTTGATATGCTACGGGTCCAATTCGAGCTAGTATCCCAAAAGGCCCACAAAAATTGGGTGCCGGCTTGGCACAGTTTCCTAACTTCAGTGAGCTTTTTCGAGCTTTGAACTTCAAGTAAACATGGTCTCCCACTTGAAATTCCAAGTGTCTCCTTTTTTGGTCTGCATAACTCTTCTGTCTGTCCTGTGCTTCTTTCAAGTTCTGTTGTACCTTTCTTACCACGTTCTCCATTTCTTGGAGCATATTTGGTCCAACCATGAGTCTGTCAGCTGGGTTATCCCAGCTAATTGGAGTTGTACACTTTATTCCATACAGTATTTCGAAAGGGCTCAACTTAGCTGAAGTTTGGTACCCATTGTTATATGCAACTTCTACCAAGTGCAGGTAGTCTTCCCACTTGCTCGGTTTTGTTCTTATGTACATGCGAAGCATATCTTCTATGATCTAGTTTGTCCTTTCGGTCTGTCCATCCGTTTGTGGATGATAGCTCATACTGAAGTTCAAGTTAGTGTTTAGACTTGCAAACAGTTCCTTCCAAAAAGAGGATGTAAATTTTACGTCTCTATCTGAAACCACCATTTTAGGAATACCATGTAGTCTAAAAATTTCTTTCATGAATATTTCAACAATGTTTATAGCTTTAAAAGTAGACTTTACATGAATAAAGTGTGCATACTTACTGAGTTTATCGATTACAACCATGATAGAATCACTTTGTTTATGAGTTTTAGGCAAACCTGTTATAAAGTCTAGTGATATAGTCTCCCATTTCCATTCTGGTATTGGTAATGGCTATAATAGGCCGGCTGGGTGCTGGTGTTCGGCCTTAACCTACTGACAATCTTGGCACTTAGCCATGTACTTTGCTGTTTCACCCTTCATATCAGGCCAGTAAAATAGTTTTCTGAGTGCTGTTATTGTTTTTTGGTAACTTGGATGGCCAGAATACAGTTTCTTATGCACTTCGTCTAAAACCGTTAATTTTAACTCTGCTGAATCTGGTATGTAAAGTCTGTTTTTAAATTGTAATAGTCCCTTCTTGTCGATACTTAGATCTGGTTTATTTGAGTTTGCGATACTGTTTTGAAATTTTTCCATCACCTTAGTGTAATTTTTGTCGTTAATACTTTCCGTCCTTATTCTTTGTTCCAGATCGCTTTCTTCCCTGCTAATATTTATCTCAAATAACCCATGGACTCTTCCTCTTAAAGTGTCTGCTACTTTATTTTCCTTACCTTTGATATGTCTGACCTCGAAGTCGAATTCGCTTAGGAAGGCTAGCCACCTTGCTTGTCTTGCATTAAGTTTTGGTTGGTTAAACAAATATTTCACCCCGCTATTATCCGTCAATAGTAGGAATTTTTTGCCCATTATATAATGTCGCCACATTTTTAAGGCATGTATTACTGCTGCCAATTCTAAGTCATGAGTGACATAATTTTGCTCGTGTTCTTTTAATTTCCGGGACTTGTAACAAATCACGTGCCCTTCCTGAGTTAGAACACCACCTACTCCCTCTTTACTTGCATCAACACATACTGTGAAGTCTTCATCTGGTTCTGCTACCTTCAAAATGGGCGTCGATGTCAATAATTCTTTCAGCTTGTTAAAACTCTCTTGACACTTTTGCGACCAGTTAAACTTGGTCCCTTTTTTTGTAATGATGTGATAGGGTAGGATATCTTGGAAAACCCTTCTATAAATCTGCGATAATATCCAGTGATTCCCATGAATGACTAGATATCTGCCACATCCTTAGGTACTGGCCATTCCATAATGGATTTTATCTTTTTCGGGTCTACGACAATAGCTTCCGAGGAAATGACATGTCCTAAATATTGTATTTCTTTTTGATAGAAGTCACATTTGTCGAATTTTGCGTATAGTTTGTGTTTCCTTAATGTTTGTAGAGCTATTCTTAAGTGTTCATCATGTTCCTCCTCCATTTTAGAATAGAACAAAATATCGTCGATAAATACTACTACAAACTTGTCTAAGTACTGACTGAAAATGATGTTCATCAAGCACATAAATGTGGCTAGTGTGTTAGTGAGTTCGAAAGGTATGACTACAAACTAGTAATGTATGTATCTTGTTCGAAAATCTGTTTTGTTTATTCCCTCGTCCTTTATTCTAACTTGATGATAACCAGATCGTAAATCCAATTTTGAAAATATCTTGGCCCCACCAACTTGATCGAACATATCATTTATCCTAGGTAAGGGGTATTTGTTCTTAATGGTCATTCTGTTCAGTTGTCTATAATCGATACATAGTCTTAGAGTAACGTCTTTATTTTTCACAAAGAGGATTGGTGCTCCCCATGGAAAGACACTCAGTTTGATATACTCTTTGTCCAACAATTCCTGTAATTGTATTTTTAATTCTGTCAGTTCTGGTAGACTCATTTGGTAGGGTGCTTTTGAGATAGGAGCTGATCGGGGTAGTAAGTCTATGGAGAAATCTATTTCCCTTCTAGGAGGTAATTCTGGTATCTCATCCACAAACATGTCTCTGAATTCACATAGGACAACAAAGTCTTCTAACTTGGGCTTATCTTCTTTTTCTAATAGATTCGTCACTTGGATGGCATAAACTTAACATCTCTTTCTAATACATTTTTTGAGTTGCATCGCTGAAACTTGTCTGACTGATACAGGTTTTGGTATGGCTTGGGATGTTCTAACAGTGCCAAAATCATCTTTATAGCTAAGTATCTTTGTATAATAGTCTAGTACTGCTTTGTTTTGTTCCAACCAATCCATCCCGATAATCATATCATAAGATCCTAGTGGTAGGATGTTCAGATTGGTCCTTATCTGTTGACCATCTAAACTGAACTCAAGATCAGAAATAAAGTCAACTACTTTCCTCTTAGTACATGTTGCTAGTTGTACAAGCCATGATTTTGCGTGCTTCTATTTCTTAAGTTTATTCGACTCTACTACAACAGGAGTAATATAACTTAATGTAGCTCCAGGGTCAATTAAAACAAAAAATTGAGTGTCATTGATTTTACCTTCGATTTCTACCATCGAGGAATGGTGGTCAGCTTGTTGACCATTTATGGCTGCAATAGTCCGATGCAAGCTTCTGCCCACGTCTCCCACTGTCGAGGCTTCCTGCAAATTGTGAACAACAGTTCTGTTTGCTGAAATTAAACGTGGATAGTTCCTCCTTAGATGAGGCTCTCCACACTCCCAAAACTTTAATGGCTCGTGGGAGTTTTCCCCAAACTTCTTTGTTCCCAGGTTTATCGGTTTACCGCTACCTTGCGCATTCAGATGATTGGAGTGAAAATGCTTCCTTGGGAAACTTTTTGCTGCATTCCGATAAGGAGTTGGCTGGTATCCCTTCTTCTGTTGGTTCATTCAATCTTGCTTCTTATCCTTCCAGGCCTTGGGAAACTCTACCCACTATTTATACTGGTCATAGCACATTCATGCTTTCCTGAATACCTCACTCAAGGATTTGGGGTTGTCAAACTCAATTTTGTCCCTGTAGGACTGTGGTAAACAACTTAAGAATCACTGTATTTTTACCTTATCCTCCCGGATGTACGGTATGAACCTTAGTAGTTCTAGAAATTTATTTATAAGGTCCTCCATCGTCATCTGTCAGAGTTGTAACTCGTAAAATTCTTTCATCTTCCTTTCATAATAGCTTTTAGAAAGGTATTTTTTCTTAAAATACTTCTTAAAGTCGAACCATTCCAGCTGTTTCTCCTTTAGTCCCTTGGCCAATTTTAGGTCCTGCCACCAAATGCTGGCTTTTCCCTTCAGATTGTAGATGGCCATTCCGAACTTCATGTTGCTGGAATAATTATAGATATGGAAGTATTTTTTGATGTCCAACAACCATGCCTCAACTTCTTCTTCTGTCTTAGATTCTCCATCAAAGGTAGCTGGTTTAATCTTTTTAAATTCTCCTTCAAGGTGGTATATTGTTTTTCTTTTTCTGTCTGGTATAGTTTTGTCTTCAGCTGAAGGTGTCCCTTTAGATGAACTGTCTCCTTTTTCTGTTTCCAGACTAGAATTCTTGGAGGCCCTTTTGCTGACCTCCTCGTCATGGTTATCGTCTTTTGGGATTTTCTTGGTTACTATACTACGCAACAAGACTTCATTTATCTCTTGTTGTTCCTGCTGTGCTTTCTTCAATTTTTCATTGTCGGCCTTGAAAAATTGCATTTCAACAATAAGATTCCTCATTGTTTCCAACACCTCCGTGGGTGAGCTTCCATCACTGTTCTGTCTTGGATCTCCAGGAGGTCCTTGCTACAGATTTCCTTCCATCCTGATTTTTGCACCCTCCTGAGCTGCCATAATTTACAAAAACAAAACAGAAAGGGATTTCTGTTTGCAACCATAAGATTTATTAGTTTTACATAAACCAGACTATATATACTAAGCAGCTAATGTGGCCCTATTCAGGCCCAGTGTTGTAGCTTTTTCTCTGATACCATATGTAATGTACCTCAAATTCACCATAATTTTTTTTTTCTATGTCATAATTCAATTTCATTTAAGCTTTAGAATTTAAGAGAAGGTAAGATACATTTCTGTCCATAATGACATTATTACATCAGTCTAGTTTACTTCGAAAAGAAAAGCTTATGTGGATAAATTCTTTCCATAATTCTATCACTTCCCCTAACTTTCAAACTACTCCAACATACTTATATGTATATAGGAAATATCTAAACTTAGGTCGAAAGAACCCTTGAGGTTCAGAGAAAGGATATGGGTGCATAGAGTTTAACCTCTAGGTGGTCGTGTAGGAGAGCAGCTGAAACGAACGGTGGAGACACTTCGAGGAGAAGTGCCAAAATCCCGAGAGCCATAGGATCGAACCAAGTTACGAGGGATTTAAGCGCTTAGAAGAACCCTAGGAGAGGAGCCATATGAATGATGGAAACACTTCATGGAAGAAGTTCCGAAGTTGCGAGAGTTGTTGGATCTTGCAGAGAAACGAGGAGATTAAGGCCGAGTGTCTTCCAACACTCTAAGGCGTTGAATTTCGCTATTTCAGAGTTAGGGGTTTGGAGCGGCAAGTGATTTTGGAGTTGCTGGATCGTGAACTCTTGGTTCGCGAAATTGTGAAATGATCGACACCGTTCATCAAGGATGACACATGGAGAGTGGTCAAGGTTTAAGAGGAATCTGGACTGTTGATCTCTCAAGGGGGAGATTTCGGCATTTCGGGGTCTGGGAGTTCGAAGGACCTAGAACAGGAGGAACGCTTTCATCACGATTCCCTGAATCATGAAAAGACAGTAGCGCTTTGATGTTAAGCACGTGGTCACATAGTGGTTGTCACGTGGATGGAGGCTAAGGGCGATCCAGAACCGTTAAGCCCTTTTCGGCGTTTCGACGACCGGGAGTTGGAAGGACAAGGAGTCTGGGATTGTCAAAGTAATTAGTTCTGCACATTTAATTATGCTTTTAATTGCAAGGTTGGATCTTCATGACTGCTAGAATAGTAGGTATTTTGACTGTCTACTATGTGTGCGTATAAAGGCATATATTATCATTCTTACTGTACGAAATTCACTTTAACTCTCCATTAACATCTGTACTTATTTCCACCTATAAGTATGTACATACCTATAACTTTCTCTAAATATATATAGAGCGATGCACTGTCATAGGTATAGTTTCATCTTGATTCTGGTTTAATAATTGGAAAGCTCAGTTACGTGCTACGGTCCTGCATCTTTACTTACAAAAAATATAAACATGCAAGTATATCTACCTAACTTGGGTCTCATTCTTACACACCAGTAGCTTACACATCAAGCATAGTTAACTCGAATGATCCCATCTTGTTCTCTACGGTTTATGCAATTAAAAAATATTCTAATTATGAAATTTTGAATACTTAAAGGTGTATGACCTCATGGCAAGCAAAAATCTTAGAAAAAATCGTGCTAAAAATCTGCTTAATTAGTTTAATACTTTCATATACAATAATTTATGTACTTGTCATGCCCTGTACACAGTGACTTGTAATATGATATGTTATTTCTATTCTACCTCTATCT
>JZKD02S2003298.1:0-15824 GCA_000966675.3 Picea glauca | reverse complement strand
CCATGGGATCATATATATATTGTACTGTGTGTTGGAAATATTGTTGTCATTGATTTTAAAGATATGGGAGACTACAAATGTCCAATATAAATATTACAAGATGGAGATTGTTGGAAATATTGTTTTTGGATTTTTGATGCTCAATTTGGAAACCCTATATTTGAAGTCCTTTTTACTCTAAATACCTATCTCAAATGGGAGCATAGGATATATGGTCAAAACTATTATTCTGGGACCTTTCCAATGGTTTATGAAACTCCCTCTAACTCCATAGGAATAAGGAGATATAAAATAATATTTTAGGTCAACCTAGCTAGAAACTACAGGTCGATCCATCCAATTTTACAAGCTGGCCCCATAAGTGAACACAAAAAAACTAAAAATATAGGATAGATGTGTGCATTTGAAGAGTATCCAAGCAAGAAGAGAAAGTACAAGTGTGTAGAAGAGATATGAGGTGCGTAAGANGGGCGTTAGATGCCATAGAATCATATATATTGTATTGTAAATGGTGAAGTTAATACAATGAAAGTTAGAGGTGTGGCTCTAAAAACTTGTTGGTTTTCCCGGTTAAGAGTTTCTAGGGTAAATTTCTTAGTATTGTGTGTGGATGCTACTATTTTCTTTCTATTTTATAAAGAGTCTATGTGTGCATTGATATATTGTAAAGGTTTAAAACTTACAATAATCCTACACACATTGAATGCAATTCCATTTGCAAAGAAAAACCTTTCAATTGATACATCACATTGATGAGTTGTCAAACAACATGATATACTACTACTTGATGAACATTATGTATTATGAACTCTGAACTCTAAAAATAAATTAAGAAAAGGATCTAGAGCCACTCAACAAGAACAAAAGAGAAGAAAGACCAAGATGATGTACATATAAAAGGAAAAACCCTATAATGAAAAATAATAATGCATACTCAAACAATCTTAAAATCTCCCTCACACCACATACACCACATACTAGAATAGTCTAAAATGCCTACAATATTGTCAATCGTGTTTTTTTGGTTAAAATAGCATGACAAGCTCATGATGTCATTTTATGTCTGTCTTCTAATTAATTCCTATAAATTCTAATAAATTAAAGAATAAAAAATATTTCACATATAGCACTTTACGTTACAGTCAATGTTAAAATATCAACATTCTTACAATTTTGACTTAAGAAGAACTTGTGAAAGATACACTATTTGAAATCAACAAAACACACATTCTAGATTCCTAATGTAATTAAGTGGACCTTAGATAATTGATTGTCTTCTTTAATTCCCACCAAACAAAAACTCCTCAGTTGATCTCTTCCCAAACAAATCCACTACATGCACTATTCTTTTCCTTAATCCCAACAATATATTTGGCCATTTTTTTTTCCAACATAAAATTACAAAGTTTTGGAAGACTTCGTAAACCCTATTTTCTAATTCATGGAAAAATCAAATACCCTTATCAAATTTCCAGCTAAAACCAATTGATAAGAAATACAATACCTTCTTATTGTTTGAGCTCTGTAGAGATAAATTGTGTGCAAGATTATGAAACGTCCAACGTCTCGAGTGGACACTCCACCCATTGTCAGGAACACATAAAATATTTAATGATATTAGAAAAGTATGCTAGGGTTTGCATTTATAGAGTGAAGTTTGATAGCCATTGTGAGAAATGTGGAAAAATAATGAGTTGTTGTATAAAAGGAATAAAATATTAAGACACCATTGTGTGAATAATAGAGGTTAGAGGAGATCAAATAATAGAAATTAAAAAAAATTAAAAAAAAATTAATAAGGGAATTAAAGGTAGAGACCTAACTAGATAAACCAACTAAATATATCCAAAAATAATAAGTGTCAATAAGATATTAACAAAGCAATGTATAGTGAGGAATTTATGAAAAAAGATTAAATTGAAGAATACAAAGAAAGGGAAAAAGAATAAAAAGAGGGGGGAGTAAATGTATCAAAATGGAAAAACAAGGTTCAGAGTTAAATATGAAGAAAATAAACTAAAAAACAAACAAAGAAAGGGGAGGACTTACTGGCTAAGCCGATGAATAATGGGCTTCCACGATTGGCTAAGTTTGTAAACATCTTCCCAATTTAAATTATTGGGATGCTTTTCAATCTAATGCTTCTCGAATGATACAAGAGTAATAAGGTGTCGATATGAGAATTTTGGTTTCGTCAAAGAAAATAAGGTGTTTATAATTGTGAGAGTGTTATGCAATAGCTTATTTGGAAATGCAGTTGTGGAAAGTGTTCACTATATGTTCTTTAAGGCGAGATTTGAAAGATCTTCCAATTTGGCCAATGTATGATTTTCCACAGGAGCATGGAATTTGGTAAACACCTAGGCCAAGCATAGGGTCATATTTATCTTTGGTAGTTCTAAATAAATTTTAAAGAGTTTTATAGGGTTTAAAAAGAGTTTTATATTCTTTTTGGTCATAATCTTTGAAATCTAGTATGTTGTTCCTTGAATGCAGGGAAGAGAGATGAGAGCTATGGGTGGGGAAGAGGAGGGAGAATTTACAAGTTTAGAATGGCGAGCGAATCACAAAATTTTATCAATTTAAGAGGGTGAGTACCAATTGGCCATAAGGAACTTCTTTAGGTGGCCTCTTTCTTTCTCGAAGATATGGGGAGTAGACATTCAATAGGCTCAATTAACCAACATTTTTTGGGATGGGTGATGGTGAGATTGGGCATGAATGTATCTATCAATATGAGTATTTTTATATAAAATTGTGTTGGGTATGTTTTATACTATTTTCACAACCAACCCCACATGTTGCGTTGCGTTGAATGAGTGGGGGGTTGTAGGGGGGAGAATCCTCCCCCCCAAAAAAAATAAAAATAAAAATAAATAAAAATAAAAATAAAAATGGTTTCAACACACGATTTTCACTAATGGTTTTCTAATTCTAGTTAAGGAATTAGGGTTGTAGACTAATCTGAGTCAATGAATTATGGGTGTTGGATTCCATGGAATCCTATATATGTTGTACTGTGTGTTGGAAATATTGTTTTCATTGATGTTAAAGACAGGGGGAGACTACAAATGTCCAATATAAATATTACAAGATGGAGATTGTTGGAAATATTGTTTTTGGATTTTTGATGCTCAGTTTGGAAACCCTATATTTGAAGGCCTTTTTACTCTGAATACCTATCTCAAATGGGAGCATAGGATATATGGTCAAAATTGTTATTCTGGGACCTTTCCAATGGTTTATGAAACTCCCTCTAACTCCATAAGAATAAGGATATATAAAAGAATATTTTAGGTCAACCTAGCCAGAAAGTACAGGTCGGTCCATCCAATTTTACAAGCTAGCCCCATAAGTGAACACAAAAAAACTAAAAATATAGGATAGATGTGTGCATTTGAAGAGTATCCAAGCAAGAAGAGAAAGTACAAGTGTGTAGAAGAGATATGAGGTGCGTAAGAGGAGCTCAGGAGTATTCTTGGGGTCTAAAGGTGTACAAGAAGAGTTTTATTGGAGTTTTAAGAGTGTGTTATGAAGGAATACGATCTATGATGCTGAAAAGTGCGTTTATTTGAGGTTGTAATGCTACAATATGGAATTATGTTATGTGAATGATGCTATAATGCTCGCTAGGACATGAAGGAAATAATTTTTTGTGGTTTTCTCCCACAAGGGTTTCCAAATTAAACTTCGTGTACTATGATTTGAGTTTACATGCATCTACTATTTACATTTAATGAATGATTGATGAATGCTCATTTAAAGTAAAATGAATATTCTACTAATTCACCCCTCCTCTCAGCATAAACATAAGTTCAATATTGTAAACAATGAATATTGTTGATTAATAATAATTAGAGGTGTGGATCTAAATAGGTTGTCGGTTTTCCTGGTTTGGGTTTCGAGGGTAAAATATCTGTGTGTGTGTGCGCGTGCACGCGTGCCATTGTATCTTTTTTATTTATTAAGAATTCATTTGCAATAATTAATTGTACAAGATTAAAATCTACAACTTTATGGGTAAGGGTGCCATCAGATTGATGAGAAACGAGAAAATCTAAAAAGGGGAGAGAATTTTGTTTTTGGATTTCCATAGTAAATTGGATATGGGATGAAATGTTATTAAGACGATTAAATAAAGAGCTTAAGGAGGGGTTCCCATGAGGGTAGAAAATAAAGGTATCATCAACAATGTCTCCACACTTTCTGTGCTATGTTTTTCATTCTCTTCTTGTCGCTCTTAGTGTCTTGTAACATCGTAATGGAAGGTTTTTCCTAGATGATTCATTTTTTCAGGATCCTATGTTTTGATGGGGTGTTTATACCTATGATATTCCAGTATATTATATTCATTCTAAACTTTATTTTGAGTGGATAGTTATTCTTTAGGATACCCATATTTTTCCCGGAGTCCACCAAAAGAGATTTGGTTTCTTCGAGTAGTTGTTTAGAGGATTTTATGACTCGCTGTGTTTCTTCAATTCCTGTCTTATTTTTCACTTTTAGAGGATTGGTATTGATTTCTATTTCTCCTAAAGTTTTCATTTCTTGGGATGAATTCCCCACTTTCCTTTTCCCTTTTATCATATCTTTCTGGAGTTGTTGCACCTGAATCTCTAATAGATTATTTAAATCTTATTCTCCATGCTCTGCTACCAAGGCCTGTATATCAATTTCAAGATCTTCTTACTTTATGGACTGTGTAGTCATGTCCCCCCTTGAAACATGGGTAACATCTTCTTCTATAATCATGTATTGCATCTCTTCTCCCCCCTCCCTTGCTTCCACTATGTCTGGATTTTGGTTAGTTCTCCATTTTTGAGCCTCAATTTTCTTACCCTGTTTTACTTCCTTTTTAGCAACCACATCTGGAAGGCCTTCCCCAATGGTTTCACCTTCATTTTCCTCTACAAGGTCTTGATATGTATTAGAGGGTTGGGAGCCTCATGGGTCATTGCTTTGTTTTTTTTTTTCCTTCAAAACTTTATTTTACTCAAGACTTTATTGAAGCCATCATTTTCCTGATCCTCCACCGACTTGTCCAAGGTATTCTCTATGTTCTTTGGGAAATATGTAAATAGATACACACGATCAAGGAATTTTCTTCATTTGAAGAGAATATGTTCATAATATAACGTTTGGATCGACTCTGAATCTTGGTAGGATATGGTTAAAGAGTTGGGAAACATCCCTACAACATTCATATAAATGAATATTATCACATAGGATGTATATTGCCCCATTTTTGTTACCTCTCATACCTTAACAAATGAAACTAGGGAATTACCCAATCCCTATAGCATACATTTCTTCTAAAATTATCGTGGTAACGAATACATTTTGATCCATATTGGTGCGACATTGAAATATTCCTTTTTCGGTGAAAAAATCTACAACCATTATCTCAAGTGGAGGCTTTCCAAGTTAAAGAAGTAGGGTCCTTCTTCAAAGATTCTCTCTCTATCCTCAATACAAGTAAAAATCACAGTAAAAAGACCCTTTCGATCCCAACTTTAGGTCAATATGGTTGCATCCATGGATTTTAATATGTTGTTAGATGCATGAGAAAAAAAATTGGGCCTACTTCCCTTGTTTCATTGGGTTCGTGTCTGGACTCAATGCATTAGGAAATATCTCATATATAAACCTGGATTGAGAATATACCAAATCTAATTGTTGGGATCTAAAAATGGTCATTTCTTCCATTGTGACCCATGGTAGGGTGACATCCTTCAAAATGTATGGAAACAAATATTTCAAGAATCACTTTAACGAAAATTGTTGAGGGATTTGAGCTTTAATCATATGGAGCCATCTCCACCTCTCTTGAATATGATTATATATGTATGTGCTATTATCCTACTGAAATTAATATAAAATCTGAGTCCTTTCTTCATATCGAACAAGTAACTAAAATTGGTTAAGGAATGTCAAAGCTAGGGAATCAAAGGTGTGAAAGGAAGCTCATGTGAGTTGATTATACCATTTTTCCACTACCCAGTCAAGGTATGTTGGAAGAGTCTCAACCTAATGGTATCATCCATCATGGAGTTTGATGAGCACCATAGGAGAAAAGTCATCATGTGATTTCTAGGATCCTCACTAAACTTTCCTTCAAATTTTGGAATATCTGAGGGAAGTTTGATAGGAACTGGGGGCTAATTCAGATCATGAAGCATTGGGTTGTTTTTGATATTTGACAAATCTAGAAGATTCAAAATCACCAAGAAAGGAAGTCTTGTCTGTGTGATCGAGTTCCAACTTACGGTGGTTTTCCCCATCATTTGGCTAGTACTCGCAAAAACATAATGTGGTGCATAGCTAGTGCTAGGTGCAAGAGGAACACTTGCTTGATTTCTAGGATTTTGAGTGGAATTGGGTGACAACTGGACATAAGGAGGAAGTCTTATGTACATCTGATTTCCAAATATTTGGAAGGGATTACTCTACGTTGGAATTGAATAATATGGGAAGGATCTTCTCATCTAGTTATCAAAAACTAGGAAGGGATTTCTCCTTATCAACATCCTTGTTTATGGAAAAAATCCACCCATTGGGTTTTCAAATCCTTGAAAAATATTGTTACCCATGGGAATTTTGAAAGACAAAAAACATTTTCTTCCAAGTGAAGGAATTGATGTAGGGATGTGCCCCTCTCTGAACGAGAAGTTGGGGAAAGGAATTGAATAAATCCCTACAAACATGATGTCATTAGGGAAGACTGGGGGTAGGCTAGCCATGAAATGCAACATCTTGATTTAAAACATCTTGAAAGAAAAGGAAACCCCACCATACAACATAGAGGGTTCGGTTCCCACACCAATGTTGGGAGAAAACACGTGAGGAATGATGCCTCCACTTGACACTCCTGAGATAGGTGGGATTGTTCTTGGTATAGGGGTGGTTGATATGGGAGGAATGACTCCTTTGTCAAAGATAGCGAATG
Organism: Picea glauca; assembly: GCA_000966675.3. NCBI lineage: Eukaryota > Viridiplantae > Streptophyta > Pinopsida > Pinales > Pinaceae > Picea > Picea glauca. The sequence continues at coordinate 8,878 of JZKD02S2003298.1, read as the reverse complement.
TTGGGGTATGAATGATTGAAGACCCATAGGTATGAGAAACGCTATCCATTATGGATTATTGAATAAAAGGGTTTGAAATGTGACTTGAATTCTCAAAAGTCTAAGTGTGCAAAGGAAATGGGCTAGGAGACTTAGTGAGAGGTGGGTTAAAGTTGGATGGAGTTGGATCAGTGAGATCCTCAATATCGATGGGACCAATATTTTCCTATGGAGAAGGAACTCCCTTGGGAATTAGAACACGACTATCTAAATCCCTTCCAAATCCATCAGCCTTGAGCTCCTCATCAGTAGGACTTGTGGGATTGCTCATTTCTATTTGAGTCTATTGTACTGGATCTCATGAACCAACGTTGTTCAGCCTATGTCTTTGAGGAGGCGGCTCAACACTTTCAAGAGAAATACCACAAGTCATTCTATACCAACAAAGTGGTTGGTCAACCACTTTGGATTATAGATTCAAAAGAAACAAGATAATAACAACCTAATGCCAATTAAANACTAAGAGAAACATGTTAGAACTCGCTCTATTTCATAGAGAAACTAGTGAGTGAGTTTAGTTATGGGACAAATTTCTCAGAAAACCCTAAAAGAAATCCTATAGACTGACCTATTGGACTGTTAGCAATTAATACAAACTAAAAACTTAATAGGGAGAACTAAACTAAGTGAAGCAATAAACAAAGAAAACCTTATCGATAATAACTCAAGGAGTTATCCCTAGTGGAGAAATCAATTTTGTTGTAGATGAAAACTATCCTATGACTAGGACTGGCCTTTAACATGGCAGAGATTCAAATAACAATGAAAATGTTTCCATGGAGTAGCCTACAATAATTCCAAAATAAATAAGGGACTATCCTGGTTTCAATAGTCGGTTGGAGGTGGGTGTCACAAGTTTTCCTTTCTCCAATCTTCCTTGCTCCTATCCAAGCTTGTAGACCCGCATATAGAAAAGAAAAAAATTCCTCAAATAATTGCAAAAAACACAAAGAAATGTAAATAAATGCTCTAACTAACTCTTCTCAAGTGAATTAGAAATCCAACTAAATGTTGAAAAGAGATCAAATTGACACAAATAAATCAAAATTTAAGGGAGGGAAAGAAGAGTGATCTTCATTTTATTGAAGTCAATAATGATACATGAAATGTATACTTGACCTTGATGCTAGCACTATCTATAACCATCGTACACATTCCTCTATCCCTAGGCCACTCAAGAATACTTCAACTCCTTCACTTTTATCCGTGCAAGTATGAGGAAGATCTAGGGATCTTAGGCCTCACAAACTAGGATGGGAGATGGGAAATTCATGAAACATGGATTTCTTGGGAGATGAGGGTCATAAAAATCACAGGGATATGATGGCTATGATTTCTTACGCTAGAATATAAATATGATATAACAATAGTTCTTGTATAATTCTCCTTTCGTTAGTGATCCAAGTGGATATAGGCGGCCACCCACCTTTTCCAACTGGCTAAAAACAATTTTCTGGCAAATTTGGTAATTTACTATTTTTAGGAGTTTTCACTTTTGGAGCCGTTTTGAGGCCCTAAATGATATTTTTTGGGAAAACAAGTTTTCAATATCTAAGTTCCTTTTTTATTGCACCTAAAATGAATATCCTCAAAGATACCTTTCCAACAGGCTATCATACGCCTAAAATAGAGATTGTATGTAAAAGTTACGATCCTGGGAAGTTGATGTACTAACTTACCCAAATGGGGTTCACATGACTTTTGGTGCTTCATCTCCTAGGGTTAGGTTTTTGGATGTCTAGGGTTTTTGGCATTCCTTCTTATTTTAAAAATTCCTTCAGAGCCTCATTGTAATCATCTTCTTGTGAATGAGTGCAGCCGTCACATCTCTTCTCAGAGATAAGCCGCCACCATTCCAGCAAGCTTGTTTTCATTGCATTTTACAATTTCAACTTATTTTGTTATTGAATAGAAAACCAGTTTTACTGTATCTCTATTATTTTGTGTTAAGAACCTGTTAATAATCTGTAGTCATTTCATTCTGCTCATAATTTTTGGATCAATGGTATTAGAGCAGTCTACTCCTTGTTGTCTTAATGCATGTCCCCAACAAGGTCGGAGTACAAAGAGTTGGGTCTCGAGCTTGTTTCTCTTGAAGACAAAATCTCTCACTCACCCAAGTGACCTCTCATGGAAGGAGAAAAGAAAGATGTCAAGACAGGAGATCCTTTCAAATTATTGATTGAGGAAGCCCTCACACAACAAAGGAATGAGATGATGGATAGTTTCACACAAATCCTTCAGCGGCTACCAACAAGTGATGCATCTTCTTCGAGCAGAGGCACCACCCCCCTCAAGGTACAAATAAACTTTGATACTCCTATATTTGAAGGTCAGATATACACAGATGTTGTAGATAAGTGGTTGAATCTACTAGAAGGGTATTTTGTTGTCCATAACTTTTCGAATAGAGAAAATATTACTTTTGTGCTCCTCAAAGTCATTCCCCATGTCAAATATTGGTGGGAAAATTTCTGTGAGCAAAAGGAAACAAAGGAACCCTCATTATTTACAGTCACGACCACATGGGAATCCTTCAGGGATGCTATTAAGGAACAATACTACCCTGTCGGAAGTTATGACGACTTGTATACCAAATGGATCACACTGCAGCAAGAAAGAGACCAAGCAGTGCCCGATTTCACAAATATCTTCCATACCTTGTGCACCAAGCTGGGTATCAAAGATTAAGAGTGACATCTAGTGCTCAAGTATCGTGGTTCTCTGCATAGATACATCTAGACCGAAATGAAATTTCTGGACATCTCATCCTTGGGCGCAACCTATCGATATGTCATCAAAATCGAGCAGAAGCTCAAACAAAAGACGTGGAAATTTGGGCCTGGGAACCCCTCACAACAAAATCTAGGAAAGGGTGGCCTCAACCAACAAAATAAAGGATAGAGAAAATATGGACAGTATCAAGACAACCAGTCCAAGCCGCAAGGAAAGAAGGAAACTGGAAAGACAAAGAAAGATACCGGGAAGTGGTGCGACTTCCATAAGAACCCTTGGCATAACACTGATGACTGCTTCTCAAAGAAGTCACTAGTGGCTGAAGTGAAAGCCTCTGAATCAGATGTTGATTCTGTCTCTGAGCTAGAACCAGAAAGGGGAAGACAAATCATTGATGTAGAACCCAGTTCCATTGTTGCTACCACCAAGCTTGAACCTGGTGAACCATACTAGCCAAAAGAAGGAGAGCGCCTCTTCCATTCACAAATGTGGGTAAAGGCACCCTGCTACACTTCATCATTGATAGTGGTATCTAGAAGAACCTCATCTCATCAAAGGTTTTCAGGTGGCTGGCCTTGCTGACAATGCCGCACCCACAACCCTACACCATTGGATGGCTCCGCCAAGGAAGCAATCTTTGCGTCAGCCGACAGTGTCGGATGTAGTATGACATCAAACCCTTCAAAGATAAGGTATTGTGTGATGTTTCTCCTCTCGAAGTTTGTGATTTTCTTTTGGTCCAAAATTATTTATGAAAACGTCATGTTGTATATGAGTCTAGGCCTCTTAATGTTATTATTAATTTGAACAAGAAATTGTACAGGATACCCAAGGTAGTCCCGCCTAGTGCTATTTCCTTGATCTCTGCTAAGGAATGCAGGAAGGTCATCTCTCAGATGGGGAAGTTTGTATTCTTCATGATTCACTCTCAGAATAAGAGAAAGATCACAGCCACATCCAGGGTCTCTGTGGCTGACCTCTCCACACAATAGAAGTAAGTGGATAATGTCGTGGAAGAATAATTGAATATCTTCTCCTCACCTACCGAGGTACCTCTGCACTGCCAGGTCAAGCACCCCATTGATATGACCCCTGGCGCACCACTTCCCAATGGGCCAGTCTATCATCGCTCTCTGTTAGAGAATGAGGAGATCAAGTGACATATCCAAGAACTGATCCACAAGGGGCACATCCATCCCAAATCATCACCTTGAGGAAGCCCAATCATGTTGGTATAGAAGAAATATGGAACTTGGCGACTCTGCATTGATTACCTGGCTCTGAATAAAATCACAGTCAGAAACTGGTACCTGATTCCTCAAATCGAAGACCTCCTTGATCAACTCACTGGGGCCAAATACTTCAGTAAGATTGATCTAAATTCTGGCTACCACTAGGTCCCGATAGAACAAACAAATGTATGGAAGACTTCCTTCAAGTCAAAGGAAGGCCTTTTTGAATGGTTGGTCATGCCCTTTGGTTTGAAAAATGCTCCAGCCACTTTCATGAGGATGATGGACGATATCCTGCGACCATTCACTAATACTTTTGTAGTGGTGTATCTGGATGAAATTCTCATTTACAAAAAGACTTGGGCCAAACACTTGCAACATATTCAACAGGTTCTGTAAACCCTACGACAACCAAAGTTATACGCCAACTTGGAAAAATGCTCCTTCGGCATGGACATGGTCCATTACCTAGGCTACATTGTTGATCAACATGGCGTACATGTGGATCCAACTAAGATCCAAGTCAACCATCACTGGCCAGCCCCAACCACACTCACTAAGCTCTGGAGCTTCTTGGGCCTTGCCAATTTCTACCGTAGGTTCATGTTGGGATTCTCCCATATTGCATGGAACCTCAGCCAAATAACCAGGGGTGGTGGTAAGGAGAAATTTGTGTGGGGATGGTTCCAACAATAAGTTTTCGATGATTTGAAGAAACACTTGTGCTCAACCCCAGTAATTTCACTCCCAGACTTGCAACAACTTTTGAGATTGAGACAGATGATTTAGACTATGTTGTGGGCACCATTCTCTCTCGGCATGACCAACCTGTGGCCTATCATAGTGAGACACTATCAGATGTTGTCTGTAAGTACCCTACTTACGACAAAGAAATGTACTCCATTGTGCAAGCCTGTCGCCAGTGGAGACATTGCATTCTTGGGAAGGAGACAATCATCCACATTGATCATAAGCCACTGCAGTTCATGCAGACACAAGGAAAATTGCATAATGACCGCCATCAAAAGTGGTCCACATACTTACAACAATTCCACCTCAACATCAAGTATAAAATAAGAAGCACCAATCACGTTGTTGATTGCCTCAGCAGACCGCCTGTCGCGACACTCACCACGGTGCTATACTCTTGCGGCCATGAGATCTCTGGATGGCCTAAACTCTATGAGACAGACTCAGACTTTGCCACCACTTACCAAATGTTGGTTCCAAACATACTTGTCGACAATTTCCATCTTTAGGATAGGTTGTTGTGTCGTCTAGGCCATATCTATGTTCCATCAAGCGAGCGAGTGAAGCTGATCTGGGAAGCCCACTACAGTCGGGTGGCAGGACACTTCGACGTTGAAAAGATAGTGGATATTCTGGAAAAACATTTGTACTAGCCAAAACTTTGACAGGAGGTTAGCAAGTATATCAGGTCCTACACTGCCTGTGCTATTGCCAAACCGACCACTAAGAAACAGGGCATGTATACACCTCTTCCTATTCCTGACAGGCCATGGGAATCCATATCAATGGACTACATCTCGGGCCTTCCATCCACCAAGCGGGGAAATGACTGTGTTTTTGTGGTGGTTGATGGCTTCTCTAAGATGGCGATTTTGGTTGCCTGGAAGAAGAGCATCACAGCCGAGGCCATTGCCAAGCTCTTATTTGAATGAGTTTGGGTACATTTTGGAATCCCACAAACCATTGTCTCAGATAGGGACAGTTGATTTCTCATCACATTCTGGTCGACCCTCTGGTCACTTTTGGACACCAAGCTCACCAAATCCACGACCTTCCACCCCCATACAGATGGCCAAACCAAGGTCGTCAATCAAATGATCGTGCATATCCTTCGCATGTATAATTCAAAGCACCCTTGCACATGGGATGAGAGCATTCCCTATGTCCAACATAGCTACAACCGATCCCTGCATAGCTCAACCATCCACAGTTCCATGATCAACATCAGGTGCCACATAAGTTTTAGGTGGGCGAAAAAGTTTGGTTACACTTGCAGAAAGAATGCCTTACAGGACCCCATCAGAAGCTTCACCCACTCCATTATGGTTCGTACACCATCACCAAGGACATGGGGGATAATTCTTTTGAGATCAACATTCCTCCTTTCCTTGGTTTGCACCCAATGTTCAACGTGGATCTCCTTCACCCTTATTTCCCACCATTATTGGACACCTCAGAAGTAGCAGAACAACTAACACCAATAGTGATCAACCCCCACTACATACAATATGAATCCAATGATCATATTGTGGACACACATATCAAGGGCACTCAACAACAAAGAATCCATCTTTATCAAGTCGTTAAAGCAGGGCATCTCCTGCACCAAGGCAAGTGGCTCACTCGGGGCCAAATTCAGCAGAAATTTCCTCATCTGATGGGGGACCTCAACGCAATGGAGAAAATTTCTCCCTAAGGAGGGAGGATTGATCCAAGTGGATATTGGTGGCCACACACCTTTTCCAATTGGCTCAAAACAGTTTTTTGGCAATTTTGGTAATTTACTATTTTTAGCAGTTTTCACTTCCAGAGCCGTTTTGAGGCCCTAAACAATGTTTTTTGGGAAAAAATGTTTGCAATATGAAAGTCCCCTTGATATTACACCTAAAATGAATCTCCTCGACGACACCTTTCAAACAGGCTATCATACGCCTAAAACGAAGATTGTATGCAAAATTTACAACCCCAAGAAATTGATGTACTAACTTACCCAAACGGGGCCCATATGACTTTTGGCGCTTCATCTCCTAGGGTTAGGTTTCTGGATGTATAGGGTTTTTTGAATTCCTTCTTATTGTAAAAAGGCCTTCAGAGCCTCATTGTAATCATCTTCTTGCGAATGAGCACAACCGTCACATCTCTCCTCAAAGATAAGCCGCCACCATTCCATCAAGCTTGTTTTCACTGCATTTTACAGTTTGAACTTATTTCGTTATTGAATAGAAAACCAATTTTACTATATCTTTGTTATTTTGTGTTAAGCGCCTGTTAATAATCTGTAGTCATTTCGTTCTTCTCATAAAATCCATATCAATTAGGCCTCTTTTATACCTTTTCAAGATGGTTGAGAATATTTTTCCACTCGTTTTAGGGAGTTACAAAGCTAGTTTTCCCATAAAACCTACTCAGAAGCACATATTTTTTTTATATATTTTTATTGATTTTTGAAGGCACTCTTTCCTTTGCCATAGTGAAGGGGAAAGTACTCACTCCTTTATTGAGTCATAAGTGCGATTGGATTGGCATGAATGTTTTTTCAATAGAGTTTTGAGTGGTCCCAATCGACCAAAGATGGATTTAATAGGGATAAAGGCCAAATAAATGAATCTCAGTTGTTGTGGTGGAAAAATATACTATAATAGCAATTGAAAGTGCCACTAAAGATCAATCAATTTTTTTATCCTTGCAATATTCCTCAATTTGTGAAGGCTTGAGATTACTGGTTTAAAATTACTCAAAGCAAGTAGCTTTACTCTATAAACCATCAATTTTGAAGATAAAAGATTAAATAACATGGTTGAAGGTTTTTCTTGAAGAGGAAGTAGTGAAATTGAGCAAAGGATGTCCACTGCAAACTACCAACCTATGTGCACAATCTATGAATACATCCATTAACTATTGGAAAATTTTCCTACAATAATTTGGGTTTCCATTGCCATAAAAAGAACAACAAATATTTTATTATGAGTCATTCGTTAAGGTCTGATTTATAATAAAAGTTGCAATCATATATTTAATATCCTATGGTAGTATTTCAATGCTTAGACATTGTTTTAGAAACTACAAAAACTTGGTTACTTATTATGCCAAACAAACTGAATCAAGAACATGTTAATGAGAATTCTAAGGTAATATGACATTTATCCTATTGTATTCCTTCATTTCTTAGACAACTTAATATATACTACACAAACCGATACATCTGCCATGATAAACTAATTAAATCAAGAATTCAAAAATGTGAAAGCTAAAGTGATTTGCAGAAGGAAATGTAAGATGAGAAAATATTTGCGATTAAAGTAGGATCTCATCATTAAGAAATTAGTAGAAATATTTTTGAGTAAAGATGTTAAGCTGGTGATATGTACAAGATTTTGGAAGAAGATGTTAAACAATGAGGGAGGTGATTATTTAGCTTCTTTTTCATGAGGAAGAGTATTGATTATTTATCTTCTATATCCAACATAGGATCTTGGGTTGTGTGTTTAAAACGTAACTTGGTCCGATTGAAATATAGCACTACCATACAAACACCCTAACAATTGTAGAACCATTGTGATAGGTTGTGGCCACCCACTTAAATGACATGATATTGAGTGAGCTTAAGAAAAAATGTTTTATCACAATATTTAAACAAAATTGAATATAAATCCCAATACAAATATTGATAGTGTTATCATAATAAATATTCTAACACAAATCTAATAATTTTTTGACGCAGTTTTGCAGCGGTCATCTCATGTTTGGAACAAAAAAGAACTCAACTTGCCTAGGTAATGTCATTGTATCTATATGTAAATCTCACCATCAAACTTTGCAATAGAAAATGTGGGGCAGATAACCTAATGTGAAGTCAATAACTCAAATGGTCATTTTTTGAGCCCTTGTGCATCCTCTCCTTCTTGTCCCAAGCAAAAGTGTTTTGAAATATTTCTCTATAATGGATATGTCCTTCTTCTTCCACAACTCTATTTGGTTTAAATTCCCAAGGCTTCCACAAAGAGTTGATAAACATATTCAAGAAAGACTTGAATGTTTACATTATCTTAAAACATTAAGAAACAATGGAACATATAAATAGTATACACTAAGATTTACCTTGAAATCATTAATTGAGAAAA
>JZKD02S2003287.1:37982-59545 GCA_000966675.3 Picea glauca | reverse complement strand
CAATATATTTAAGTTTATTTTATATGGTCGTATTGTTATTACATATGGCCACCATATATATGCGATTGCGTGCGGATATAATAAAGCCCCCGGTCACATATGTATTACCATGTGACTTGGTATAATGGTTGGCATGGTTTCAAATTATGGTTTGAATGGTTCAAACGACCCGCCATGTGTCATGGTATGATTTCCTTTGGTTTTAGCCCTTTGCGTTGGTCATATGGAGGACCGCATATGCCCAGGTGCTAGGCGGTTAGGGGTTGGCGTGCCCATAACCATCCTACAGTTTGCACCATTGGTGCGGTTGCACCTGGTGCTGGGTTTAAACGCGTTTTGGAGCATGTTCTTGGTTGAAGCACACAGAGGTGCATTTTGGCGAACCAGAGCCAGAAAGCTTGAAGGAAGAGAATGGCAAGAGGCTTATCTTTCTCATTTTTTGGCCGAATGAGGTGCTGTAAAAGCCCAGATAGGGGTTTTTGGACGTGATGAATCCATTGACACTATTATCAAGGCCATTTGAAGACTTCTTTTGTAGGTTTTTAGCCATTGAAGTTTCATCAAGCTCTAGGGAGCTTGAAGCCCTCATTGATTGAGGACATGTTTTGGTGAGCCTATGTTTGTTTTCTATGATTGAATAATCATGATTGGCTAATTTTTATGCTATGAACACATTGGGATAGGTTTCAGAGGCTTTTGAGGACTTTTACAGGTGTTTTTTCCAAAGAAAATCTCAGGGAAGCTTATGGCCACATGTAGAAGAGGTCATGCCCGGATGAGCCATGATCCATTTTCAGAGTTTTATTAGTCATTTTTGGGGTTTTTATGTGTTCTGATCTCAATGGTATAGTTTTTTTTTCCATTGGAGTTGAGAATTATCATGTAAAAGAACTTTTGACTAATTAATCCCAGAGAGTCAAGTCCATTAATGGAGGCGCAAGGAGATGTAGCCCGGAGGGGGGTGAACTCCTTTATCATCTTGTTATTATTGTGAGTTTGATGGTTTATTTGCTGCAATTTGTGTTGTTGTGTATTTATTTCAAGTACATATTTAACCATTTAAAAGAACATTTCCTCACACCTAAACATTTACAAGAAGATACATAAACTTGGCACATAATTTTATCTTGCATATTTTAACACATGAAGCAAGGTCCTGTAAAGTTTATTTTAATAAAGTTGAGGGTGCTTGCATAGCATAACAAGTTAGAATTCTATTTTCAGATCAAGTACTAATGTATAAACTCTAATATTAGTCAAAGTAATAGTAGGAATAGTACTAATATTAATTAATAGTTCTAATACTAATATTAATTAATAGTAATGAGGTATAAACCCTAATATTAATATTAGTATTAAGTTTTGGGTTTATACACTAGTAATTCCCAACATTTCGTGGATAGAAAATGGGGTAAATTGTCGACCCTGATTACGAGGCCTCACCATGGGGGAATCAAGAGAGTCGAACCCATGACCAACAACAAGCATGAAACCTCACTTCTATCTCTAGACCAATTGAGCTAACCCTCAAGGCTAATATATAAGGGTTTATACATTAGTACTATTAATTAATATTAGTATTAGAACTATTAATTAATATTAGTATTAAAATTATTATTCATATTAGGGTTAGTACTATTAACTAATATTAGGGTTTTTGTTTAGTTTTTTCTCTTTTTCCTCCTAAGAGCCGACGTATCGGGTTTTCGTTTTCTTTTTCCTTTCATTCTCTGGTATTTATTGATGCTCCTCTCATATTCCTCTTTGGCTTTGTCATGAAGATGGATCCTGATATGGGTCTGAAACATTGATAAACAAATGATAATACTGTGGATTTTCCGAACAATGAAGAAAACTCATAACATATTATGTTATCAAGGAAGTTAAAGAGATTTCAACTTAGAGTAATTAGAAGGTATTTGTGCATGTGTCGTTTGAAATTTGTTCTCACAAAGTTGATGTATAGGTGTGGAGCACTTACTTAGGGATTCCAAGGACACAACTTTTAGTACTCTTGAGACAAAAGTGAGTGGTAAATTGATAGCTCTAAAGGGTATCGAGGCTTGATTGAGGGAGGATACTTGGATCTTGTTGTTGATGGAAGGCTTCCATTTAACCATGAAATTGTATACCATATTTAGGATGTACTCAATCGGTTTCCCAAATTGAGTGTTAATGAGTTAGTGAAGGATTTTGTAGTGAAAAAAAAATGACATGATGTTGGTTATCTATATGTCCTCCCTTATTTGAAGTGTAATTTCCATTCATAATCTAATAAACAATAAGATTCTAAACAAATAACATTAGAAATTTGCAGATGCTTCATCCTCACCCATATTAGCTACAACAAGGAGTTAAGTAGATACTTCTGCTACCTTGGTAGGAAGAAATATTGTAGTTGGATTCTTTCTGAGGTTAACTTTTGCAACTCAAAATATTAGAGCTTGTATGAAAATTTTGTATGTAATTGGAAATAAGTAATGTTTTTTACCATTTGCAATCACAGGAATTAGATATTACTTGCCCCACTCTAGACATAAAAATCAACACAGTGAATTGTATCCACAACAATGATTGATTGGAATTAAAACCATTCATTCTAGATAACAAATGACCTTGTATAAATACAAATGCAATATGGGATACTTTGAAGTCATTGTGGTTGGAAGAGCATTAGACTTTCCATAACCATTCATGCTTAGAGCACTTATTGGTGATAAAATTCCCCATCACAAAGGAAACCAAACACCGAAGCCTTGGATCCAAAAAAAAAAACCAATCTAATATGCCTTCAGTATAATAATGAGAAGAGAGGTGGTTGTAGAGAAGCTTCACTCTGAAAATAATAAAGCATAGAAGATACAACTTAGAGACCTGATTGACATATTGGATAGTGTTGGAACACATATATATTTCTAAACTTTATACTTTAAATAGATTTATTTCCCATTTAAAATAAATCAATGCACACTTGATTCTCACCATCAATCATGTCTTCCATCTAATCAAACGATCCTAATCTCTTAGGAGCTGCCTACTTGTTAAAGAGTCAAATCACTAAAGAATACTTCGGAATTTCGAGTTTCATAGTTTTGTACTTCAGGCATTTCAACATGCCCCACCTTCAAAGTCCTGATATGTGAAAATCATTCGATCCTAGTCACCATATACATATATAAATTCCTAAGCTTTAACACGTTACTATGGGAAGTGACCCTTTGGGAAAACAACAAAAGATCTAACTTGCAAATCTACGAAATGGGAAGTTCTGAAATATTAAACCTTAGATAAATAAACTAATCTCAATTAAAGTTAATTAATATCTTCACACACTCAGAGTTCGAATATCCACCAACCATCGCATCCTAAATTCATGAAACCCGAACTCATGAAATGTGCATTAAATGGAGTTAATTAAAGATTAAATACAATTAGCGAATAATCAATCACTTCTTGGTTTTGAGCTTTGGAAATCATATATCGAGCTGTTATCTGATACCCTGAGGTCCGATGACCCGAAAAGAGTTAAGGTTAAATATGATTAATTAACAGATTAAACACTATTAGCTCATGTTAATTTTTCGTTGAATCATAGTTTGGGTAAATTTAAATTTCATCTATGCATATCCCGATCATGAACTACCAAACATTAATGACATTAATAGTTGATCTAGGGAAAATGATTTCAAACAAGATCTCGGATCACCGCCCAAAATATTTTCATTAAGGGAAGTAAACACATTGTTAGTGAAGGTATACACAAATTGATGCACTTAAGGTGAAAAAGATATTGCATTCTGAATTCCATTCGTGCTTTTCACAAAGCAAGCTTAGAAAGATAATAAGTTTTGCGCATTTTCTGTGACAGGTAAAAAAGTTCTAAGTTTATTACTATCATGGCTTCATAGAAAATGGTTAAAGCGGCTGGTGAGAGCTCGATCCAGAACACAGATATCCTTTCAGACATATCGCCGAGAGCTGTGGAGACCATAAGAACTTGGATGCAGGTCTGTGATATCCTACAATATGAGCTGCGCAAATTTCCAGAAGAGTCATATTATGAGGGGACTGAAACTCAGGAGACGAAGCTCAAATACATAGCCCAATCAGAGCTGCATAAGATAGCCACACGACCGAGACTCATGCCATATAACTACATGATAGGCTCCGTCTTAGAGAATGTCGACGTCTCAACCAGGTCCATCCACAATTCACAGAAAGTTGTTGTTGGATATTTTTGACCAGACCATATCAAGGTGATGTACAAGTTGTCCCCAACATTCAAACATAGTTATAATGCCGCTTTCTTAAAGTATTTCAGTGAAGAAGAGTGCCCACAAGGTGTAAATAATTACACTGAATTGATCAAGGATTGGTGGGAACGCTATGAGAAATTCAGAGTAGACACCCATGGCATATACACCACTGCATCCTTAGATGTCCATATGATGTATGTGGCCATGATGCTATGTAGACTTTTCGGGAAAGAAAACTATGCTCACTTTCTGTTATCATGAGTACCGATCATGCATGAAGTTGCAGAGGGTTTTTCTTTCAATTGGGCCAAGATATTATCAGATAGTTTTGGCAAGTAAATCACTGAATATCAGTCATTGAAATCCAAAGGAAGACCTGCCCCATTTTACATGTCAGCATTCCTCATGGATGTCATTTGTTATATGACACCATTTCCTTTGATGGGCTGGAGCTGGACTCCGACCAGCGTCGAACCGATACATTTATATCACTCCAACTTATGGGAGGAGAAAGAGAAGGATTTATTCTATGAAATATGCAACTATGTGGTGCTGTCGATGCATATCGTTATATACGGTTGCCCACCCCCCAGGATTTCAGACCAGATAGTGGCTAACCTAGGAAAAATAGTTGATTGGTACATTGAAGAACACTTCTCTTATATCAGGGTCTTTGGATGTTCTGTTCCTCCACATGCCTTACCAATGTTCCTACCAGATTGATTGGTGTGCAGAGAGGTAGCACATCAAACTGTGTTAGGAGGAATCAGTAAAGAGCTCAAGGAAGCACAAAAAAAGGTGTGGCCCACCTTTCCTTTGCAGGTTGGTACTTTTTCACTATTATATTTCGACCACTGAAAGGTAGAGTCCACGGCCCTAAAGGAAATTAAGCTTGTAAACATTGAATTCAAGAAACATGATCCACATAAGGTCATAGGAAATCACATGGATCTATAGCATATGAAAAGATATGAGCATGAAAATTCCCCACAGGATGAGATATTCCGACGGGCAAGATCTTATCAGGAGGTGTTGAGCCGAGTCTAGACTCTGACTCCAAACAAATTAGCCAAGCTACATAATTTTCAGAGGCACCGAAGAAACAACCTACCCAAAGTCTTACAGGGAGAAGTTCCGACATTTCCAGCCACACACAAAGCTAGAAACCAAAATTTAGAAGCAGGAAGTTCCAGTGGGATAAACATTTAGGAAGATTTGGTGAAAATGAAGGTTTTGACACAGAGGGAAAATACTACACCATCAAATCAACCTGATGATCAAAAGAAGGCTTAGAATGAAGTTTTGATAAAAAAAGGAGAGGATGCATCGCTGTCTACAAACAGAAAAGACGGCTACTGATACAACAGGGAAACCATAGACCACCCAAACAGGTGACCCTATTATGTCTTTGACCCCTTTATAGATCAGTCAGGGGAACCCAAGCACTAAAGTAGTGTTCATAGAATACCTTACTCCTATTTTAGTCGAAGAGATGCCTCTTTCCGACTTCTTCTTCAACAAGAAGAGGAGAGTTGTAGTAAAAAGAGAAACGCACCAAAAGGAAGGTGCAACTATTAATAAACACATGGTGTTATTGGATGGACAGGCCTTAGAAGAGGCAAACTTCACTATGGAAGTGGAAGGCTCATTGGGAGATTTTGCCACAAAAAATCGATGTTCAGTTGGGAATATGAAGGAACAATTGAAGTAGAAGGACCTGTTGGTAAGTCAGTTGCAATGTCAACTAAAGACAATGGAATAGAGTGTAAGAGATGAGATGAATAGGGGTTTAGAGAATATTAGAGCCTACGACAGATAGGAAATTCAACAACTCAAATTCAATCTCGATGAAATGCATAAGAATGCACAGGCAAGTAGAGAATGGGAAATTTAGAAGGAGGAGTTGGTAAAACAACTGCAGGTCAAAATAAACTTGAATGAGAACACAGTTGTAGATATGGTGGTTTTCCAAGCCCAAGCATTGGAGGTGCACGAGAAACTGGAAGCAATAAAGAAAATACTTTTTACTAAGATAGAAGTTGTCCAAAACCATTATCAGGTGGTATACCAATCTTTAAATAACATTGGCCTAAAGGAGAGAGAGGCCATTGCAACTCGAATTTCTTTCCAGAAGGCAGTTGTGTCATCAACAAAAGAGGAAGTAACCATGGTCTTTATATTGTCTCTTTCTGAGCAAACTCGAGGCGATATAATACTAAAAACTTGGGAAGCTAACATAGTTGAAAGTAAAATATTAGCTAAGGAGGTGAAGAAATTTTGTGAAGAAGCATTTCATTCACTCGACAAAGAGTCATTGGGCCTCAAAAAATATAATATCTTTGAATTCCTGGGGCAATTTGACATAGCAAAAAATCAACTTAACTTCAAGAAAAACATGGAAGAGGCTCGGGATGAAATCTTGTAGTTGAAACAAATTGATATTACCCAGATTAATAAATGGATAGTCAATCCTAGTCTATAGCTACAATCTATATCTTTAGAAGACAGGAGAATGGAAGATAGGTTGCCTCACTTAGAAAATAAGTTATATACTTTTGAGGCAAATGACACAACATAGCCTTCTAGATTGGTGGTACAGTTCGTGGGAAAATGTGTGCAATGTGTTGAGAAAAGGAAAGCCAGTGCATCTGGGAACAAATGAGATGATGTGGGCATATCATCTACCCAGATCATGATTAGAGACCAGTTGTTTCTGAGATGGAGAACAAGAAGAAGAAATGTCTCTGCCAGCGTGGCGAAGAGATAGGGGAGATGCAAGTGAAATGTTTCATATTTTACATATTGTAATATTTACTGTTTTCAAATTATGAGAATTACAAATTCTTAGGGTTGATAACATTTTGTATAAATACATAGTCTAAAGACTTAAGATAGGTTGCTTCTTTCCATATTGTAACTAAGAAAACTCATCCTTTTGTGAGTATTAATACAAGTGCAGATAGGGATTCCAAATTTTGTGCAGTTTGAGTTATGTGCTCCCTTTGTATTCCATATCTCTAGTTTCCTTTATGTCACTCCTTGATAAGAGAGTGGTTGCAATTTAGTATAACATCTACTGTAATCACGTTTTATCGTTTATTTGATAAGCAAGCAATTTTCCTCTGTATTTTCTATTAGTAAATACAAGACCTGCAAGCTACTTGGATCATTGTATCTTATATCCTTTCAAGGGTGCATTCTATATTTTCTTCTATTGTGAACAAGGTAATATTCATCTGTCATTGATGCCTCATTTTGTTTAGCAATTTTGTAAATTTCTCTCGCATTACTTGATTTTATTACTTGACTCAGACGATGAAACACAACCTCAGTCCTGTTCAGTTATTAATTTCATTTAAGGTTTAATTCTTGTATAATTAACGGAAGAAAAAACACCTTTTAAAACATTACTTGAATTCCTGATGCCTTGACATTACTCTTTGAGGCTTAAGTGTAATCTCAGGAACAACATATTTTTGGCACCGGCTGGGGACAGATAAACGAAGTTATTTTTTCCTGGGAGAACGACATGGTAATTTTCTCTCTTTGATAGTGAACAAAGATTGAATACATTTATAAGGCTAATTTTTATCTTTCACTTAGCGAATCCACTATAGATAAATTGGCGTTCGGTAGAAAGAATACCAAGAAGAACCCAGACAATCAACAGGCTACACTTGTATCTGATCCTAAAAGGATATTAAAACCAAGGGGATAGCTCAAGTAGACTGTTGCATCCACAAGTAAGGTTTACCAACCCAAAACTGTGAAAAATAATGCTAAGGTTCCACTTGAACAGTCAACCTTGTAAGAAGGTTACACACAAAGCCACTTCGGAGATACATCAACATATAAGCTTGTAGTTGAAACCATAAACCCTGAGCTCGTTTTACCTAAGATTAAAGCCAAGATCAATTCGACTTCCTCCTTTACTAGTAAAGGTAAACGATCCCTTTCGATACCCAATTTTATTGATATTTTGTTGGTCCCCGAAGTAAAGGTTTTAGTTCCTGAAAATCTTGAGGACTATATCTCTTACCCTGATTCAACTCCCATTGGTTCTCCTGTTTATATATCATGTAAATCCGAAGAACCCAGTCCTCATTTACCTTTTCCCCCCTTTTTATATTTTTTGTCTCCTAACGGTTAGTTTCTAGAACCTCCTTCACCTCATCCTGAGGCAGTAGAAGCCCCCCTATAAGTTTATGAAAACCCTCTCTTTAACTCCCAAATTTCATCCCCCTGACATCAAATGGTTGTTGTTGGAGGAGGTGGCATTGGAGGTGGTGCTGGAGGAGGAGGCAGTCAAGGACCACCACCTCCGCCCCTTAGGATATTTTCCAAAATGGTGTCCAGATACGCTCCTTTAGTCCTTCACCCTATCCTTCATGATTTACCATAAAATTATATGAATAACTTACTGAAATTCACAAGAGAGGGAGATTTAACTGCCACAAAGCACATAAACTTTTTTGACGAATTCCTTGATATCCTCGACATTGAGCATGACGATGTCTATTCAATACTTCTGGTAAAAAATTTGGAAGTTCAGGTAAGACTCTAGTTTCAAGGGCTTAAGGTAGGTTCTATATAATCTTATGACACGCTAGAAAATGCATTTTTAAGGCAGTGGGGAGGAAAGAAAGATCACTTGCATTATCTGACAAAGTTTGGAGCTCTAAGGAAAAAGACTTTCGAGTTAGTCCTAGAATTCACCCAGAGGTTTAATAAAATTTATCATAAGATCCCAGCATAAGTCAAACCCTCACAACCCGCAACTACGGTGACTTTCACATGGGATTTCGAGCCCAAATTTGCCCTAATTTTGAGGGAAAGGAGATCTGTTGACCTCACAAGAATGCAGGATGACGCCATCGAAATCGAGTCAAACATGATGGCATCATGTAAACTAAAAGATAAGGTTGAAACAAGAACCAAAGAAAATAAATTCTTTAGGGAACAAGCTGGAACTTCCAGATCTGGGAGGTTGGCGAAGGAAAAAATGAATGACATGGTTAAGATAATCAAAGAGTTATCAAAAAAAATCTCCAGAATAAAATTAGACTAGGATAAACCTGATCCGTTTTCTAGGAGAGATTTCAAAAGGAATCCCAATCCCCAGATCCAACAGTGACCAGTAAAAAACGAGGATCAGAAAATCAAAGCCCCTTTTAAAATAGAAAATTTATGCAAAGTGTTGATGTACAAGACTTTGAGGGGTTAGATGAAGATATTGACAACCTTAGTGATAACGATCAAGAACCTCACCTAACCAGAGAAGATTACGAAAGGTCTTTAGATCAAGAACCATTGTTTGGAAATGAGGTAAGTATAAATAATATGGGAGAATTTGATTATCAAGGAATCACTGACTCTATAATGGCTGAGCTTCAACAAAAATATAATTTAAGGCCTAGATATAAAAATTCTACAACTTCTCCACCAAGGAAGATCTTGTCGAGAAGTAAAAAAAATGAGGCAACTCAACCATCCATTGAAACGCAAGCTGCCAAAACAAAGACAGTTGAAACGCAAGTTGCTAAGACAAAAAAAACTGAAACACAAGTTGCTAAAACAAAGACAGCTGAAACCAAAGCAACACAAAACAATAGAAAATAAAAAATATAAACAAAGATCCCAACTAGAGAGGCCGAAAAGACGACTGGATGTTTCGATCTAGAAAATGAAATTAATAAAATCAAAACTCCTGTGCCCCCGGTTGAATTAGCAAAAAATCTGAGGTATGAGATTCTACCCTACTAACCCAAGTTAAATTTTCAAGGGGATCTCACTAAATATGAAATAAGTCTCATCCATATAAATATTTTCACCTAATCAACAAACAAAGAAATATAAGAACAACAACCTAATCCTAAAAGTTTTCTCTAAGCTTGGATAAAAAATTAAAATTAAAATAAAAAATGAAATAAAATTTATAAAAATACCTTAAAGAAAATAGGAGAATCAATGAACAAGCTTGTGTGGGATTGACCTTGTTCGCAACATAATGTTTGAATATTCTTTCTGTTTTATTCTGCCCATCCTAAATATTTATTTTTCTATGATTCTCAATACCCCTCCCTGGTCTTCATAGAGAGAAAATACTTTACCTTTACTCTGAAAACTTAGAAACATGTCTTCACAGGAATGTTAAGTGAAAATTTATATGCCTCTCAATTTAACTGAAAGAAAGTATGTCTAAGCTAATCCTAATAACTTTAGCCCTCTTATATAGTTTAAAATGACTAGTTCTCTCAAGGTTGATCCCTAAATTTAAAATCCCCTATAAAATCTTCTCAATAGGTGAAGGTGTATTAAAGATTGAAAGAAAAATAGTTTCAGAGTATACTAATAAATTTATGACAGACCTTTCCTTTGAATATATTAAACATATATCATCAATTGTATGTTACATACAGATTGATTTCCCCCACTTCATGTATTAAAATATAAGAGAGATGGTGAAACGAAATTCATAAAATGATTTCCCCCATCTAGTCCGAGGAAAATGGTGAAAGGAAATTCGAAAAATCGATTGCCCCCATTTTGCCCAAAGAAAAAGAGAGATGATGAAAGGAAATTCACTAAATTATTTCCCTCATCTCAACATTTAAATGAAAAATTACTTATTGAAGTGGTGAAAGGAAATTCAATGGGAAAAGTATATAACTTCACCAAGGTACTGAACAAGCTCGCTGGTAGTGAAGCACTATCTATGATATATGTATAGTTGTCATACTTATCTACATGGTATACTCTGACATCTAATTCTTTTTCAGCAATATTTACATTATGAACCAACAAGGGATCCCCCTAAGAAATTATGTTACATTTACTTAACCTTGATGCGAACGAAATCAATCAAAACTTAATATTTCAGCTAAAGTTACTTTGATTATCTTAAGCAAATCCGAATATAATTTTAAGAAAGAGGAATTTCAAATAGCCTGACTGAAGGTCATAATTTGATGTGTTTTAAGGTCTTCTAAGTTTCGGTCGAAACTCTTTTTCTCACTTTGATTATGTTCCAAATGTGTTTCACAGAAATGCAATAATGAATCCATTTACCCAATACAGGCACTTGGTCTATTGTTCTTTTGCGTCTCGCAGGGAGACGCAATCCCTAGATGGAGCCTATGTTGGAACACATATATATTTCTAAAATTTAGACTTTAAATAGATTTGTTTCCCATTTAAAATAAAGCAACGCGCTTGATTCTCACCATCGATGAAGTCTTTCATTTGATCAAATGATCCTAATCTCTTAGGAGTTACGGAGCCACCTACTCGTTAAAGAGTCAAATCACTAAAGAATACTTTGGAGTTTTGAGTTTCATATTTTTGTACTTCAAGCATTTAAATAGGCCCCACCTT
The DNA here is from genome assembly GCA_000966675.3 of Picea glauca. Taxonomy (NCBI): domain Eukaryota; kingdom Viridiplantae; phylum Streptophyta; class Pinopsida; order Pinales; family Pinaceae; genus Picea; species Picea glauca. The sequence goes on along the minus strand of JZKD02S2003287.1, from coordinate 47,915 downwards.
CAAAGTCTCGATACACAAAAAGTGTTCAATCCTAGTCACCATATACACGTATACCTTCCTAATCTTTAACACATCACTGTGGGAAGTGGCCCTTCGGGAAAACGATAAAATATATAACTTGCAAATCTATGAAACGTAAAGTCCCAAAATATTAAACCTTGTTTAAATAAACTAATCTCAATTAAAGGTAATTAATAGTTTCTCACACTCGGAGTTCGGATATCCACCATCCATCGCATCCTAAATTCATGAAACCCGAACTCTCGAAATGTCTTAAGCGTTAAACGTAGTTAATTAAATATTAATTACAATTAGCAAATAATCAATCACTTCGTGGTTTTGAGCTTCGAAAATCATATATCGAGTTGTTATTGGATATCCCGAGGTCTGAAGGCCCAAAAAGAGTTAAGGTTAAATATGATTAATTAACAGGTTAAACACTATTATTTCAGGTTAATTTATTGTTGAGTCATAGTTCGGGGAAATTCAAATTTCATCTATGCATATCTCGATCACGAACTACCAAACATTAATGACATTAATAGTCGATCTAGGGAAAATGATTTCAAATAAGATCTCGGATCACCACCCAAAATATTTTCATTAAGGGAAGTAAACACATTGTCAGTGAAGGTATACGCAAATTGATGCACTTAAGGTGAAAAAGATATTGCATTCTGAATTCCATTCACACTTTTCACAGAGAAATCTTAGCAATATAATAAGTTTTGTGCATTTTCTATGACATGTAACACAGTTTTGAGTTTACTACTATCATGGCTCCGCGGAAAATGGTTAAAGTGAATGGTGGGAGCTTTTGCTAGAACACAAATATCCTCTTAGACACATCGCCGAGAGCTGTGGAGACCATAATAACCTAGACGTAGGTCTGTGATATCCTACAATATGAGCTGAGCAACTATCCAGAAGAGTCAGATTATGAGGGGACCGAAACTCAAGCGATGAAGAACAAATACGTAGCCCAATCAGAGATGCATAAGATAGGCATGCGGTCAAGACTCATGCCATATAACGACATGATAGGCTAGGCCTTAGAGAACGTCGATGTCTCGACCAAGACCATCCACAATTCACACAAAGTTGTTGTTGGATCTTTTCGACCAGACCATATCCAGGTGATGTACAAATTGTCCCCAGGATTCAAACATAGTTATAATGTTGCTTTCTTAAAGGAGTTTGATGAAGAAGAGTTCCCACAATGTGTAAATAATTACCCTAACTTGATCAAGGATTGGTGGGCACACCTTGAGAAATTCAGAGTAGACACCCACGACATATACACCACTACATCCTTAGACGTCCATATGATGTATGTGGCCATGATGTTGTGTAGACTTTCCGGGAAAGAAAACTCTGCTCACTTCCTGTTATCATGGGTACCGATCATGCATGAAGTTGCATAGGGTTTTTCTTTCAATTAGACCAAGATATTATCAGACAGTTTGGCCAAGGAAATCACTGAATATCATTCACTGAAATCCAAAGGATGACCTGCCCCATTTTACATGTCGGCATACCTCATGGATGCCATTTCCTTTGATGGGCTAGAGATGGACTCCAACCAGTGCTGAACCGATACATTTATAGCACTCCAAGCTATGGGAGGAGAAAGAGAAGGATTTCTTCTATGAAATCTGCAACTATGTGGTGGTGTTGATGCATATCGCTAGTGGCTAACCTAGGAAAAATAGATGATTGGTACATTGAAGAACACTTCTCTTATATCAGGGTCTTTGGATGTTTTGTTTCTCCACATGCCTTACCAATGTTCCTACCAGATCGATTGGTGTGTCGAGAGGTAGCACATCAAAATGTTCTAGGAGGAATTAGTAAAGAGCTCAAGGAACTGCATAAAATGGTGTGGCCCACCTTTCCTTTTCAAGTTGGTACTTTTTCACTGTTAGATTTTGGCCACTCAAAGTTAGAGGTCGCGGCCCTAAAGGACATTAATCTTGTAAACATTGAATTCAAGAAACACGATCCACAGAAGGTCGTAGGAAATCACATGGCTCCATACAATATGAAGAGATATGAGCATAAAAATTCCCCGTGGGATGAGATATTCCAAGGGGCAAGATATTATTAGGAGGTGTTGGGCTGAGTCCAGATTCTGGCTCCAAATGATTTAGCCGAGCTACATAATTTTCATAGGCACCGAAGAAACAATCTGCCCAAAGTCTTATAGGGAGAAGTTCTGACAAATCTAGCCACACACGAAGTTGGAACCCAGAAGTTAGAAGAAAGAAGTTCTAGTGGGCTAAACATTTAGGAAGATTTGGTGAAAACAGAGGTTTTGACATAGAGGGAAAATACTACACCATCAAATCAACTTAATGATCAAAAGAAGGCTCAGACTGAATTTTTGATCAAAAATGGAGAGGATGCATCACTATCTACACCAGAAAAGTCAGCTATTGATACAACAGGGAAATCACAGACCACCCAAATAGGTGAATCTATTATGTCTTTAACCCCTTTACAGATCAGTCAGGGGAACCCAAGCGACGAAGTAGTGTTCATAGAAGATCTTACTCCTATTTCGGTCGAAAAGATGCCTCCTTCCTACTTCTTCTTCAACAAGAAGAGGAGAGTTCTAGTAAAAACAAAAACACACCAAAAGGAAGGTGAAAATTTCAAGAAACACAGGGTGCTATTGGATGAACATGCCTTAGAAAAGGCAGACTTTGCTATGGAAGTGGCAGGCTCATTGGGAGATTTTTCCACAACAAATCGGTATTCCGTTGGGAATTTGAAGGAACAATTGAAGAAGAAGGACCTGTTGGTAAGTCAATTGCAATGTCAACTAAATACAATGGAACAGAGTGTAAGAGATGAGATGAATAGAGGTTTTGATCAGATTAGAGCCTATGACAGACAGGAAATTCAGCATCTCAAATTCAGTCTCGATGAAATGCATAAGAATGCATAGGCAAGCAAAGAATGGGCCATTCAACAGGAGTATTTGGTAAAACAAATGTAGGCCAAAATAAACTTGACTGAGAACACATCTGTAGATATGGTGGTTTTCCAAACCTAGGCATTGGAGGTGCGCAAGAAACTGGAAGCAACACAACAAATCCTTTTTACTAAGATAGAAGTTGTCCAAAACCATTATCGGGTGGTAGAACAATATTTAAATAACATTGGCCTAAAGGATAGAGAGGCCAATGCAGCTTGAGCTTCCTTCCAAGAGGAAATTGTGTCATCATCAAAAGAGGAAGTAACCATGGTCTCTAGATTGTCTCTTTTTGAGAAAACTCGAGGCGATATAATACTGAAAACTTGGGAAGCTAACATATTTGAAAGTAAAATATTATCTATGGAGGTGAAGAAAGCTTGTGAAGCTCGACAAAGAGTCACTGGGCCTCGAAAAAGATAATATCTTTGAAGTCCTGGGGCAAGTTGACATAGAAAAAAATCAACTTAACTTCAAGACAAACATGGAAGAGTCTCGGGCTGAAATCTTGCAGTTGAAACAAATTGATATTACCCAGATTAATAAATGGATAGTCAATCCTATTCTGCAGCTACAGTCTATATATTTAGAAGATAGGAGAATAGAAGATAGGTTGCCTCACTTAGAAAATAAGTTATATACTTTTGAGGCAAATGACACAACAAAGACTTCCAGATTGGTGGTACAGTTCGTGGAAAAATGTGTGCAATGTGTCAAGCAAAGGAATGACAACGCATCTGGGAAAAAAATGAGATGACGTGGGCATATCATGTACCCACATCATGATTAGAGACCAACTTTTTTGGAAATGGAGAACAAGAAGAAGAAACGTCTCTTCCAGCGTGGTGAAGAGACAGGGGAGATGTAAGTGAAACGTTTCAGATTTTACATATTGTAATATTTACTGTTTTCAAATTATGAGAATTCCAACCACTTAGGGTTGAGAACATTTTGTATAAATACAGAGTCTAAATACTTAAGAAAGGTTGCTTCTTGCCATATTGTAACTAATAAAACTCATCCTTTTGTGAGTATTAATACACATGCAGATAGAGATTCCAAATTTTGTGCAGTTTGAGTTATGTGCTCCCTTTGTATTCCATATCTCTAGTTTCCTTTATGTCACTCCTTGATAAGTGCGTGGTTGCAATTTAGTATAACATCTACTGTAATCACATTTGATCGGTTATTTGATAAGCAAGCAATTTTTCCTTTGTATTTTCTATTAGTAAATACAAGACCTACAAGCTACTTGGATCACTGTATCTTATATCCTTTCAAGGGTGCATTCTATATTTTCTTCTACTGTGAACAAGGTAATATTCATCTGTCATTGATGCCTCATTTTGTTTAACAAATTTGTAAATTTCTCTTGCATCACTTGATTTTATTACTCAACTTAGATGATGAAACATGACCTCTATCCTGTTCAGTTATTAATTTCATTTAAGGGTTAATTCTTATATAATTAATGGAAGAAAAAACACCTTTTACAACATTCCTTAAATTCCTGATGCCTTGACATTACTCTTTGAGCCTTAAGTGTATTCTCAAGAACAACAAATAGTAAGATGTACAGAGTTCTCAGGGACATAGTGTTTGTAGAGCCTTGATTTTATTATCCTGATTGTTATTTCCATTATCCATTGTTTGTGGTGTGTAGGTTACAAACAAGATAAGGCCTTACAACTAGGAGAAGACAAAGATCCTTCTACAGGGTAGAGGACCAGAGGCCTAGTAGCCTTTTTAATAACATAGCTCTCTGTACAAGACTAAGAGAACACATACCAAGACTTTAATCTCTCACAGTATTTGTGTTGGTGAAGTGAGTGGGATATAAGTCCCTCATTTCTGGATCATAAGGTATCGATGCAGTTGCATACTTAACTATGACATAACCATACGAATTTTGAAGATAACATTGTTGACCTTAGTATGGGTAAAGGAAATAGAGAGAGTTCATAAGAATTGAGGGCCACCAATGCTCAACTTAAATAGGAGAACCAACACTTGAAGGAGCATGTCTATATGCTCAACTAGAGGATGGAAAATATGGGGAAGAACCTTGAGACATTTTCCAAACTATTTCCATTTCTAAAGAATAAATTTGAAGAATGCCAATACTACATCACTATAGTCATGGTAGATTGGGACACGCATAAAGTTAATCTTATACACTTATGAGAGAAGGTCATTCAGTTGGATAGTTGGCAAGAATATAGGTTCACTTAGATGACAACTTAGTTGCAACTACCCAAGGGCACCAAGAAGCAATACCACCTTCCATTTCCATTTCCTAAGATGACACCATGACCAAGACCACTTTTGTAGAGACCCCTTTGTTAGAGATCACTTTGGTAAGCTCACCTTCCTTAGAATTTTCTCAACAATATTTTGGTGAATTTGAAAATCATACTAGGGGCATTGGATCGAAATTGTTAAGGAAAATGGTTTATGATGGACAAGGTCTAGGAAAGAGAGGACAAGGCATCCTAATTCCCATTATAGCTACATTGTGGGTCAAGCATGAAATCCTAGGATTCAATGGTAGAATGGAAAATCCCATGACCATGAAGATCATTTTTTGTGGCTAAAGACATGACAAAGTTGGCTTTCTCATGAGAAGAGAGAGCAACAATGCATGATGTTAGAATGAAAAAATGGAGATAATCATGGATTTATTTTCATTAATATGATACACATATAAATACATATTTAGATAACCTTTGGATGCATATTCCAAGAGGTCTCTTGGACTCATGATGATCATTTAGATTCACTTGTTAATTTTCATATTCCTTTTCAAGTGAATACCATAAAATACCATAACCCCAATAGATTAGGTTTCCAACATCCCCCCCCTTAATATCAAGGGATTTATGTGAGTCCAAGAAGAGAGATAAAATCTATAAGTGAACAACTGGAAATGGCTGAATGTGCTCTCAAATCTGGTGGTTTTGGGATGACCACAAACCAAATGGCTAGTAGAAGCTGATGTATTCTACTAAATGGTGGTGGTGATCTAAGGAAGACCACAAACCATGGAACTTGTATCTAAGGCTTAATGATTCCCGAAACATTTTATAATTTAGCTAGAATATTATGTCTTCTTCTAAATGAACGTGCTCTCAAATGGAGGTTTAAAGATGAACACAGATTGTTGTCTAAAAAAAATTATAAGTCTTCTACTAAATGGAGGTTTAAGGAAAACCATAAACCAATTTGGTGGTTTTTGGATGGCCAAAAACAAAATCACACTCACTTGTTACTGCTCGATTGATAGGACTTAGAAACTTGAAGCCTAATTGTCAATCAATGATATTATGCCCCCCGGTCAGGTACAAGGTGAGATGATGAAAATATTTCAATTGCAAGATGTGTCAATACTCGAGAATGAATTATTTAGTATGACCGATATATCTTCTTGGTTTTTGATAACCATTTCCAAGAAGTGATCCACCCATAGTGGTTCTTTTAATCTAGGTGGATATCGGTGGCCACCCAACTCTTCCAACTAGCTCACATACAGTCTTCATCTTGGCAGTTGTTTTCTAGCTTTTTGGGTCCTAAACTTCCGGGACCGTTTTGAGGCCCTAAAAAGTGTTTTTTGGGCTCACCATAGTCACACTATAGATAGAGTTGAGTTTGATGACAAAATGTGTAGTCCTCGGACAAAAATCTCCAATGGACTATCGTGCACCTAAAACGAAAATCATATGAAAAAGTTACGACCCTAAGAAGTTGATGTATCAACTTACACCATCGGGGCCCACATGACTTTTGGTGCTTCATCTCCTAGGGTTAGGTTTTTGGATGTCTAGGGTTTTCTAATTTCTTCTTGATGATAAAAAGGCCCGGAGGCCTCATTGTAATGCACTCATATGAATGCGCATAACTGCCATATCTCTTCTTAGAGATTAGTTACCACCATTCAAGTAAGATTTTTTCATTCTGCATTTTACACTTTCAACAGATTTCTTTATTCAATAGAAACAAAGTTTCATTGTATCTTTGTTATTGTTATCTATATATCTGTGTTAATTTTATAGATATGTGTTTCATTTCGTATCTCTCATAAATCTAGATAAATGGTATTAGAGCGGTCTTATCTTCATTTGTTTCTCTGTGCATGTCCCCAACGAGGTTAGGGTATAAGCAGTTGGGACTCGAACCAATTGATCCTTTGCAAGATAGGCCTCGCCAAACCCAACAAATACCCATGGGGGAAGAAAAAAGAGACTATGGGGTAGGATATCCCTTTAAAATTTTTCTCGAGGAAGCCCTCATGTTACAAAGGAACGAGATGATGGATAATTTTGTGCAAATCCTTCGGCGACTAACAACAGGTGACGCATATTCCTCGAGAGGAGGCACCACCCCCTTCAAGGTACATATCAATTTTGATATCCTTATATTTTAAGGTCAAATAGATGGGAATGCCATAGAAAAATGGTTAAATCTTCTAAAAGGGTAGTTTTCTGTCCATAACATTTCAGATAGAGAAAATATTACATTTGCGCTCCTTAACGTTGTACCCCATGTCAAATATTGGTGGGAGACTTTCTGTGAGGAAAAGGAAACAAAGGGATCTACATTATTTGTAGTCGCACCCACTTGGGGTTCTTTCAATGATTATATTAAGGAACAATACTACCCTGTTGGATGTTATGACGACTTGTATACAATATAGACCACACTGCAACATGAAAGGGACCAAAAAATGCTTGATTTCACCAATGTCTTCCATACCTTGCGCACCAAGATGGGTATCAAATAATTTGATTGATATATGGTGCTCAAGTATTGTGATAGTATGCATAGATACATCTAGACATAAATGGATTTTCTGGACATCTCCTCCTTGGGCATGGCCTATCGATATGATGTCAAAATCAAGCAGAAGCTTAAACAAAAGATGTGGAAGTATGGGTCTACAACCCCCTCACAACAAAAGTAGGGAAAAGGCAGCCCCAAACCATAGAACAAAGGACAGAGAAAGGATGGAGAGCCTCATGACAACTATTCTAATCCATAAACAAAGAAGGACAATGGGAAGATAAATAAAGACACTGGGAAGTGGTGTGAGTTCCACAAGAGCCCCTGACATAAAACTATTGAATGCCACTAAAATTAGTCATTGGTGGTCAAGGGGAAAGCCTATGAATCAGTTATGGGCTCTGACTTTGAGTCAGAACCAAAAAAAGGGAGATAGATAATTGAAACAGAACCCAATTCCACCATTTCTACCATCAAGGTCTATCCTAGTGAACCTGATGAACCAGAGGAAGGTGAGTGCCTCTTTCATTCATAGATGTGGGTTAAGGGTACTCCACTACACTTAATCGTTGATAGAGGTAGCTATAAAAACCTCATCTCAATAGAGGTAATCAAATGGTTGACTCTCCTGACCACACCACACCAACAACCGTACACCATTGGTTGGCTCCACCAAGGGAGCGATCTCTACGTCAGCTAGTAGTGTCGCCTGCCCTATGAAATCAAGCTCTTCAAAGATGATTTATTGTGTGATGTCTCCCCCCTTGAAGTTTTTTTTGTTCTTTTGGGCCAACCTTATTTATGGAAATGTCATGTTGTATATGAGTCTAGGCCTCATAGTGTTATTATCACTTTGGACAGGAAATTGTGAAGGATACCTAAGGTAGTCCCATCTACTACCATTTCCTTTATCTCTGCCAAGTAATGTAGGAAGGTCATCTCTCAGATAGGGAAGTTTGTCTTCTTCATGATTCATGCTCGAAGCGATCGAAAGGTTGCAACCACATTCATGGCCTCCATGATAGGTATCTCCACACAATAGAAACAAGTGGATAAGGTCATGGAAGAATATAAAGACATCTTCTCCTCTCCCGCTAGGGTACCTTTACAATGTTAGGTCAAGAACTCAATCAATATAATCCCTGGCACACCGCTACCCAATGGGCCAGTCTATCACCGGTCTCTATCATAAAATGAGGAAATCAAGTTCCATATCCAATAGCTTCTCGAAAAGGAGAACATCCAACCAAGCTCATCACCTTGTGGAAGTCCAATCGTGTTTGTGTAGAATAAAGATAGGACCTGGTGACTCTTCATTGATTACTAGGCCCTAAATAAAATCACAGTTAGGAACCAGTACCAAATTCCCTGAATTGATGATCTCCTTGACCAAATCAAGGGGGACAAATACTTAAGTATGATTGATCTGAAGTTTGGCTACCACCAAGTCCCAATAGACTAGACCGATGTATGGAAGACTGCCTTCAAGTCCAAAGAAGGTATTTTTGAATGGATGGTCATTCCCTTTGGCTTGATGAATTCCCCAACAACTTTCATGAGGATGATGGACGATATATTGTGGCCTTTCACCAATTATTTTTTGGTGGTGTATTTGGATGACATCCTCATCTTCAACAAGAGTTGGGAGAAACACTTGCAACATATTTAACAAATACTGCACACTTTGTGATAACATAAGCTATATGAAAATTTGGAAAAATTATTCTTCGACATGAATAGGGTATAGTACCTAGGCTACATTGTTGAAGAGAATGGGATGCATGTCGATCTAGTAAAGATCCAGGTCATTCATGACTAGCTAGCCCCGACCACACTCATTGCTTCAGAGCTTCTTAGGCCTTGCCAATTTCTATCATAGGTTTGTGTTAGGATTCTCCTACATTGCATGGGCCCTTAGCCAAGTGACCAAGGGCATCGCAAGGAAAATTTCAAGTGGGGCTAGTCACAATAGAAAGTGTTCAATGATTTGAAGCGTCGCTCGTGCTAAGACCCGATGCTCTCATTACCCAACCTGCAACAACCTTTTGAGATTGAGACAGATGCTTCATACTATGTTGTGGGAACATTTCTCACTCAACATGGACATCCTATGGACTGTCATAGTGAGATGCTATCGGATACCATCCATAAGTACCCCAAATACGACACATAAATGTACT
>JZKD02S2003287.1:19378-37972 GCA_000966675.3 Picea glauca | reverse complement strand
TCACTTAGATGACAACTTAGTTGCAACTACCCAAGGGCACCAAGAAGCAATACCACCTTCCATTTCCATTTCCTAAGATGACACCATGACCAAGACCACTTTTGTAGAGACCCCTTTGTTAGAGATCACTTTGGTAAGCTCACCTTCCTTAGAATTTTCTCAACAATATTTTGGTGAATTTGAAAATCATACTAGGGGCATTGGATCGAAATTGTTAAGGAAAATGGTTTATGATGGACAAGGTCTAGGAAAGAGAGGACAAGGCATCCTAATTCCCATTATAGCTACATTGTGGGTCAAGCATGAAATCCTAGGATTCAATGGTAGAATGGAAAATCCCATGACCATGAAGATCATTTTTTGTGGCTAAAGACATGACAAAGTTGGCTTTCTCATGAGAAGAGAGAGCAACAATGCATGATGTTAGAATGAAAAAATGGAGATAATCATGGATTTATTTTCATTAATATGATACACATATAAATACATATTTAGATAACCTTTGGATGCATATTCCAAGAGGTCTCTTGGACTCATGATGATCATTTAGATTCACTTGTTAATTTTCATATTCCTTTTCAAGTGAATACCATAAAATACCATAACCCCAATAGATTAGGTTTCCAACATCCCCCCCCTTAATATCAAGGGATTTATGTGAGTCCAAGAAGAGAGATAAAATCTATAAGTGAACAACTGGAAATGGCTGAATGTGCTCTCAAATCTGGTGGTTTTGGGATGACCACAAACCAAATGGCTAGTAGAAGCTGATGTATTCTACTAAATGGTGGTGGTGATCTAAGGAAGACCACAAACCATGGAACTTGTATCTAAGGCTTAATGATTCCCGAAACATTTTATAATTTAGCTAGAATATTATGTCTTCTTCTAAATGAACGTGCTCTCAAATGGAGGTTTAAAGATGAACACAGATTGTTGTCTAAAAAAAATTATAAGTCTTCTACTAAATGGAGGTTTAAGGAAAACCATAAACCAATTTGGTGGTTTTTGGATGGCCAAAAACAAAATCACACTCACTTGTTACTGCTCGATTGATAGGACTTAGAAACTTGAAGCCTAATTGTCAATCAATGATATTATGCCCCCCGGTCAGGTACAAGGTGAGATGATGAAAATATTTCAATTGCAAGATGTGTCAATACTCGAGAATGAATTATTTAGTATGACCGATATATCTTCTTGGTTTTTGATAACCATTTCCAAGAAGTGATCCACCCATAGTGGTTCTTTTAATCTAGGTGGATATCGGTGGCCACCCAACTCTTCCAACTAGCTCACATACAGTCTTCATCTTGGCAGTTGTTTTCTAGCTTTTTGGGTCCTAAACTTCCGGGACCGTTTTGAGGCCCTAAAAAGTGTTTTTTGGGCTCACCATAGTCACACTATAGATAGAGTTGAGTTTGATGACAAAATGTGTAGTCCTCGGACAAAAATCTCCAATGGACTATCGTGCACCTAAAACGAAAATCATATGAAAAAGTTACGACCCTAAGAAGTTGATGTATCAACTTACACCATCGGGGCCCACATGACTTTTGGTGCTTCATCTCCTAGGGTTAGGTTTTTGGATGTCTAGGGTTTTCTAATTTCTTCTTGATGATAAAAAGGCCCGGAGGCCTCATTGTAATGCACTCATATGAATGCGCATAACTGCCATATCTCTTCTTAGAGATTAGTTACCACCATTCAAGTAAGATTTTTTCATTCTGCATTTTACACTTTCAACAGATTTCTTTATTCAATAGAAACAAAGTTTCATTGTATCTTTGTTATTGTTATCTATATATCTGTGTTAATTTTATAGATATGTGTTTCATTTCGTATCTCTCATAAATCTAGATAAATGGTATTAGAGCGGTCTTATCTTCATTTGTTTCTCTGTGCATGTCCCCAACGAGGTTAGGGTATAAGCAGTTGGGACTCGAACCAATTGATCCTTTGCAAGATAGGCCTCGCCAAACCCAACAAATACCCATGGGGGAAGAAAAAAGAGACTATGGGGTAGGATATCCCTTTAAAATTTTTCTCGAGGAAGCCCTCATGTTACAAAGGAACGAGATGATGGATAATTTTGTGCAAATCCTTCGGCGACTAACAACAGGTGACGCATATTCCTCGAGAGGAGGCACCACCCCCTTCAAGGTACATATCAATTTTGATATCCTTATATTTTAAGGTCAAATAGATGGGAATGCCATAGAAAAATGGTTAAATCTTCTAAAAGGGTAGTTTTCTGTCCATAACATTTCAGATAGAGAAAATATTACATTTGCGCTCCTTAACGTTGTACCCCATGTCAAATATTGGTGGGAGACTTTCTGTGAGGAAAAGGAAACAAAGGGATCTACATTATTTGTAGTCGCACCCACTTGGGGTTCTTTCAATGATTATATTAAGGAACAATACTACCCTGTTGGATGTTATGACGACTTGTATACAATATAGACCACACTGCAACATGAAAGGGACCAAAAAATGCTTGATTTCACCAATGTCTTCCATACCTTGCGCACCAAGATGGGTATCAAATAATTTGATTGATATATGGTGCTCAAGTATTGTGATAGTATGCATAGATACATCTAGACATAAATGGATTTTCTGGACATCTCCTCCTTGGGCATGGCCTATCGATATGATGTCAAAATCAAGCAGAAGCTTAAACAAAAGATGTGGAAGTATGGGTCTACAACCCCCTCACAACAAAAGTAGGGAAAAGGCAGCCCCAAACCATAGAACAAAGGACAGAGAAAGGATGGAGAGCCTCATGACAACTATTCTAATCCATAAACAAAGAAGGACAATGGGAAGATAAATAAAGACACTGGGAAGTGGTGTGAGTTCCACAAGAGCCCCTGACATAAAACTATTGAATGCCACTAAAATTAGTCATTGGTGGTCAAGGGGAAAGCCTATGAATCAGTTATGGGCTCTGACTTTGAGTCAGAACCAAAAAAAGGGAGATAGATAATTGAAACAGAACCCAATTCCACCATTTCTACCATCAAGGTCTATCCTAGTGAACCTGATGAACCAGAGGAAGGTGAGTGCCTCTTTCATTCATAGATGTGGGTTAAGGGTACTCCACTACACTTAATCGTTGATAGAGGTAGCTATAAAAACCTCATCTCAATAGAGGTAATCAAATGGTTGACTCTCCTGACCACACCACACCAACAACCGTACACCATTGGTTGGCTCCACCAAGGGAGCGATCTCTACGTCAGCTAGTAGTGTCGCCTGCCCTATGAAATCAAGCTCTTCAAAGATGATTTATTGTGTGATGTCTCCCCCCTTGAAGTTTTTTTTGTTCTTTTGGGCCAACCTTATTTATGGAAATGTCATGTTGTATATGAGTCTAGGCCTCATAGTGTTATTATCACTTTGGACAGGAAATTGTGAAGGATACCTAAGGTAGTCCCATCTACTACCATTTCCTTTATCTCTGCCAAGTAATGTAGGAAGGTCATCTCTCAGATAGGGAAGTTTGTCTTCTTCATGATTCATGCTCGAAGCGATCGAAAGGTTGCAACCACATTCATGGCCTCCATGATAGGTATCTCCACACAATAGAAACAAGTGGATAAGGTCATGGAAGAATATAAAGACATCTTCTCCTCTCCCGCTAGGGTACCTTTACAATGTTAGGTCAAGAACTCAATCAATATAATCCCTGGCACACCGCTACCCAATGGGCCAGTCTATCACCGGTCTCTATCATAAAATGAGGAAATCAAGTTCCATATCCAATAGCTTCTCGAAAAGGAGAACATCCAACCAAGCTCATCACCTTGTGGAAGTCCAATCGTGTTTGTGTAGAATAAAGATAGGACCTGGTGACTCTTCATTGATTACTAGGCCCTAAATAAAATCACAGTTAGGAACCAGTACCAAATTCCCTGAATTGATGATCTCCTTGACCAAATCAAGGGGGACAAATACTTAAGTATGATTGATCTGAAGTTTGGCTACCACCAAGTCCCAATAGACTAGACCGATGTATGGAAGACTGCCTTCAAGTCCAAAGAAGGTATTTTTGAATGGATGGTCATTCCCTTTGGCTTGATGAATTCCCCAACAACTTTCATGAGGATGATGGACGATATATTGTGGCCTTTCACCAATTATTTTTTGGTGGTGTATTTGGATGACATCCTCATCTTCAACAAGAGTTGGGAGAAACACTTGCAACATATTTAACAAATACTGCACACTTTGTGATAACATAAGCTATATGAAAATTTGGAAAAATTATTCTTCGACATGAATAGGGTATAGTACCTAGGCTACATTGTTGAAGAGAATGGGATGCATGTCGATCTAGTAAAGATCCAGGTCATTCATGACTAGCTAGCCCCGACCACACTCATTGCTTCAGAGCTTCTTAGGCCTTGCCAATTTCTATCATAGGTTTGTGTTAGGATTCTCCTACATTGCATGGGCCCTTAGCCAAGTGACCAAGGGCATCGCAAGGAAAATTTCAAGTGGGGCTAGTCACAATAGAAAGTGTTCAATGATTTGAAGCGTCGCTCGTGCTAAGACCCGATGCTCTCATTACCCAACCTGCAACAACCTTTTGAGATTGAGACAGATGCTTCATACTATGTTGTGGGAACATTTCTCACTCAACATGGACATCCTATGGACTGTCATAGTGAGATGCTATCGGATACCATCCATAAGTACCCCAAATACGACACATAAATGTACTCCATTGTACAAGCCTACCACTAGTGGAGGAATTACATTCCTGGGAAGGAGGTGGTCATCCACACTGATCATAAGCCCTTGTATTTCATGTAGACACAAGGAAACTGGTAGAATGATCGCCATAAAAATTGGTCCGCATAGTTGCATCAATTTCATATCAACATAAAGTATAATACATGGAGCACCAATCGAATTGCTGACTGCCTCAGTCTCCCTCTAGTTGTGACACTAACCATGATGCTACACTCATGTGGACATGATAACTCTGGATGGACCCAAATCTATGAGAGAGATCCTAACTTCACCACTACCTACCATATGTTGGGCACAAACAAAACAGTCACTAATTTCCATCTTCAAGATGGGTTTTTACGCCATCTAGGCCATCTCTGTGTCCCATTAAGCAAGCTAGTGATGATGATTTCATAAATGAATGTGTTTTTGTGGTTGTTGATCGATTTTCCAAGATGGCGATTCTGGTCTCTTGCAAGAAGAGCATCACCACAGAGGCTACTGTCAAGCTCTTATTTGAACGAGTGTGGGTACATTTTGGGATATGACAAACCATCATCTCAGATCGGGATAACCGGTTCCTCAACACATTTTGGTCGAGTATCTAGTCACAACTGGACACCAAGATCACCAAATCCATGACCTTCTACCCCCAAACAGATGGACAAACATAGGTCATCAACATGATTATCATGCATATCTTGCGCATTTACAATTCCAAGAATCCATGCACATGGGATGAGAGTCTTCCTTATTTTCAACACAATTACAACAGAGCCATACATAGGTCAACCAACCACATCCCCTTTCAGGCAGGGTTGGGATTTCAACAATTGGGTCCCATGGATGTTTCCCTACCCCTTTCGTCTACACAGGAAGAATCGTCCCATGCTCAAACTGAAGCCGACAAAGCCACTCGACTCATTAAATGAATTTAACACATCCGCCAACAAGTTCAGGATATTTTTCAGAATTCCAATGCCAAGTACAAGTAGCACTATGATCAACATTGGGTGCCACACAAGTTTTTGGTGGGAGATAAAGTTTGGTTGCATTTTAAAAAATAATGCCTTACAGGACCCTATCAGAAGCTTCTTCCACATCACTATGGACCTTACACCATCACCAAGGATGTGGGTGACAATGCTTTTGAGCTCAACATTCCTGCCTTCCTTGGCTTGCACCCAATGTTTAATGTGGACCTCCTTCGACCATAGTTTCCACCATTATTTGACACCTCAGAGATAAAAAAACAATTGACACCGATAGAGCTCAACCCTGACTACATGGAACAAGAATCCATTGATCATATCATGGAAATGCAGGTCAAGGGTACTCACCAACAAAAGCTTCAACTTTATCATGTTGTCAAAGCGGGGCAACTCCTGCACCAAGGAAATTCGCTCACCTAGGGCCAAATTCAGTAGAAATTTCCTCATCTAATGGTGGAACTGAACGCAATGGATATCATTACTTCCTAAGGAGAGAGGATTGATCCAGGTGGATATCAATTTCCACCCACCTCTTCCAACTGGCTCATATACAATCTTCATCTTGGTAATTGTTTCTATCTTTTTGGGTCCTAAACTTTCAGGGCCATTTTGAGGCCCTAAATAACATTTTTTGGGCTCTCCATATATGAAGTTAGAGTGTTATACAAAAATGTGTAGTCCTTGGATAGACCTTTACAAAGGGCTATCGTGCGCCTAAAACAAAGATCGTATGCAAAAGTTACGGCCCCATGAAGTTGACGTACCAACTTACCCCATCGGGGCCCACATGACTTTTGGCGCTTCATTTCCTAGGGTTAGGTTTTTGGATGTATAGGGATTTCTAATTTCTTCTTGATTCTAAAAATGCATGGAGGCCTCATTTTAATGTTCTCATATTAATTCCTGTAGCCACCACATCTCTTCTCAGAGATTAGCTACCACCATTCGAGCAAGATTGTTTCATTCTGCATTTTATAGTTTCAATAGATTTCTTTATTGAATAGAAGTTAAGTGTCACTGTTTCTTTGTTACTGTTCTCTATATATCTTTGTTAATTTTATACATCTCTGTTTCATTTTGTTCCGCTCATAAATACGGATCATCTTTACTCTTGTAGATTTCTTGCATTTGGAACATTTGTTTGAAGGATGATTATGCTTTCCACAATGCTCACAAGGATGAAGTTCAAAACAATGTTCTTCCATATGGCCAACTTGATGACAATGTTGGCATATAAGAATATACTCTTGAACTGGAGCATGTGAATATAAAATTTCTTGAAGGAATCCAACACTCTGGAACTAGATTGGTTTGGTATAATCTGGAATATGAAAGGTAACTTTGTTTTCATACCTGATACATGTTCTATGTTTATTGTCTCTGATTTATTCCCAAGTTCTGATGATTGGCTTGGAAAGAGAAATCTGAACTTGTTCATGCACAACTTCATCTTCATTTGCACTTGTATCTGAAGTTGGTTCACTGAATTTCTCATGCATTGGATCTTGATTTGGATCATCATCATCATCATTGAAAAGAGGGTTATTCTAAACAAGGACTAGTTCATAACGTCGAAGATTATTTCATTGAAGTTCATCATGAAGAAGTTGAGTCTAAGTTTGAAGCAGTTCTACTTTGGCTCTCAAAACTTGCAGACAAGTTAGAACATATTGAATAGTTTCTTTGTCAGTTGCGACCATATTTTCGTCAGTAGAGAGTAATAGAGTGTTCAATAACTCTAATAGTTCATTAATTCGAGCCATTTAGAAACTAACTTAGACCTCAAGGGTTTCTTGCAACTCCACCCTTTAAAAATTAGACTCTATGACGCAAACACAAGCAATGGAGGGTGTCAGATTATGATAAAAATGCACATGTTTACAATGTAACTTAATTTCAAAAGTACAAGTAAACTTACAAAAACACTATTTGCAAGTATAGCTTGATTTTGGAGTTGAATTGATTTTTGGGATTTCATGTGTCGTCTCTAGTTCTTCAAAGAACCACCAACTTCTTGGGATGCCCTCAAGAGTAGTATTTCAAGGCTGGAAACACATGCATAATTGTTTCATCCTTTATGTTCACAATTTGTTCAAAGCTTATATGTTTTGATTATCCTTGATTATATAGCTGGAGTAGGAGATAGGCACTTGTCCAATTTTTTGATGGACACTAAAAATGTTATGTTTGTTCCTATTGATTTTGGATACAACTTTGGTATAGGGGTGATTCTTCTACCGATCCTTGAACTAATACCATTCAAGCTTACTCCTCAGTTCACAAATTTACTTCTGCCTTTGGATTCTATTGCACTACTACATAATGACATGGTTCACACATTATTTGCATTGCATTCAAACCATCAAATAATTGATGTTGTGTTGGATGTCTTTGTAAATGAACCATTCATTGACTAGAAAATGAGGTGATGAAAGTTGCAAGTCTTCTACAACTAGGACCGTTTGAGGGTAGTTCAAAAATCCATCCTCATCAAGAAACTTCACTTAAGAGCCAACATATTTCACCAAAATTTGAAAATATCATCATAAACTTAATCTTTGGAACCCAACGAATATCATTATATTTGAGCTCCACTCCTCAAGAGGGTGGAAATTTGTTCAATATTTGGCATGTCATCTCAGCGACAACATAGATGCAAAGAAAAACAACCCTACTATTGTTCCTACCTCTTAGAATGGCCATAATGACTTTGGAATGCTGATTTTCTTCTTGGTTATTAAAATGAAAAGGTAGAAGCCTCATCGCTCAGATCATAGATATTCAAATCATCAAACTTGTGCTACGTTTCTCTATTATCGATGGTTTATTTCCATGAAGCCAATATTTCTCCAATAACGTATAGAGTTGGAATATTGGTTGATTTTGCATCAAACACACTTAGATAAAATTACACACATTTATACAACCTGGTTGTGAATATTACACCATCACTCAACAGAAGAAACAAGCCAATTAGAAGAGCTCAAATACTGAGCCTACACCATCTCTCAGAAAAGGAAACAAGCCAATTAATTGAGGTAATAAATATAAGAATATCAAGATATTTGCCGCAAACAAGATATCCCTTGTTTGTCACTACAAGAAGAGAGGCCATAACATTGTGAGCTATTAGTACTCGAAGGTTTTTTCTTTTTGTGGGAAGAATGACCATCTTGACGCATATTTCTAGGAGAAACAATCCATATGCCACAAGACTTAATGATTTTAGAGGAGGAATGGAAATAAGACTTCTCCAATCCAACATTGAACTCAAAGGAACATGGAGATGATGAGTATGATAGGAAATCCTTGTAGAATCAACAAGAAATTATGCCACCATTACAAATTGAGTGGATGTTGGGAAGTAAAATTTTGGTGAATTCATCTAGAGCTTCACCCTAGAAACCACACAACAAAGAGAAGGGTGTGGAGAGTGAAGATCATATAATATGGAGAGATGCCCACATCTCCAATTCAAGGAGAAGAAGTTTTCCAAGGAGACATAACAACACATAAGATCTACATAACCATCGAAGAGGACATCAGGTTGATTCCAACAACCAAGGGCACAACATTCCAATTTCTACCTACAATATTTCAAAAAAGGTTTTCCTTCTCGAAGATGTGCCAAATATTGATGCACAGAGGTCAATGACCTTGGAGGATTTCTTGAGAACTCCATGACATGCTTGCAAGCATGTTCATGCATCAAAGAGTTTTTTCCATTTCGGGAAGAAACTGATCCTAGAAGGAGAAGGTAGGCCAAACTTCCTCTTATGGGATTGTACATGTTGACATAACATGTTGGGGTCACACTAATCAATAAGACCAACGTTCAACTTGGTTTCAATGATTGCCAAGATGGGATGTCTCCAAGACTAAGAGGGATATGGGAATGGATGTTGATTACACAGTTCAAATCTAGAGATTGCTCAAAGCTGAGATTTAGTGAGCGAAACTCTATATTGTGGGACCAAGTGAACCAACAACCAGAGATAGATCTAGAGCTAGGACCAGAGCCACACACCAGAGCCATAGCCAGAGCTAGAATCAAAGTTGTAGACAGGATCTAGAGGCATATCCATGTTCTAGAGAAGTAAACAAAAGGTACATTGATCCAAACCTTTTTCCTTCAAGATTTTGGAGACCAAAAATCCTCTCAATGGGGAGGTGTGATCCAAAATGGATCTGAACCAACAAATGGTTGTAAGACTCAGTACTTGTAAGATAAATTTGGAAATTTATGAAGGTTATAAAACTATGTAAATCAATGCAATGTAAAAGTTGAATGAGACAAATATTTGATAAAAAAAATAATTAAATAAAAAGAAAAAAAATGAATAGGAGAGGAGAGAAAGGTTGAGGAATGGGAAGTGGAGGATCATACCTTTTGGCCTTCCCCTTAACCTAGATCTCGCTATTTATTTCATTAATTTCACCATCAAAGGGATTTTTGTTGGCCAAGAGAGAATTATGCATAGAGAGCCAAAAGTTGCTTGTACCAGAGAATGATGAAATTAAAAACTGAGCCCCATTCGAAGCTAGTATTCCCAATTGGGTTTCCTAGGTAAACATTGTGTTCATTGTGATTTGGTTTTCTTTGTGAATTCACTATGTTGTGCTGTAATTTTGTTGCTTAATTATATTCTAAGATAATGTATGGATTCCCATGTGTTTTTATTCATGCTTGGTTATTTTATGGTGTGAGAATTCATTCTCTATGTGCAAGTGAAGTGTTATAATGTGTTAATGATTAACTATTTGTCTCATGTATGTTGCATTTTGTAAATTTATTCTTCAATAACTCTCTATCTTGTAAAAAGGATTTATCCCACATGTATCATGAGAATTGTTTTCCTTTCACTCTCTCATATATAATAGAGGTGAAGGAAGCTCTTTATACACATAGAAGATATGAAAATGTAGTGTGAGGTAATGCATATGTGGGGATGCCCAATCATTGTAATATTGGAGAGTTTGCTTGAGGAATAGAATACTAGATTCCATGGATGTTTCCCCACATTGGGGTTTTACCACGTAAACACTTGTCTCTCTTGTCCTTCTTGTTTCTTGTCTATTTGATTTACTGATTTATTGATGTTTTGTAAAGGAGATTAGACTGATTAGATTCATATTATATGTTATTTCATATTTTCTTGATCTACCATGTATGAGAGTTGGTTACCGATATCTATCTCCTTGCACAAATTCTACATTGACTTTTTTGCATCAAACTTCAATATATCTATTTCTTGGGCCCTCCTTCTCTTATGGAGTTACAATTTTATTTGGAGAACCACTTATGTTTTCACCATATTTGAGCATATCTCACCATTTATGAGAATTTTTCAACAAATATGACCTAACCATTGTCTCTAGAATAGAGAAATCAATCAATATTGACTATTCGCTCATTAAATTTGGCTTCCATTTTCCCAAAACTGAATTAATTTTCCTAGCCTAGCCTAAGAAATTTAATGTTTTTAATAAGATAAAGTTTGGGGGTACATTTTTAGGCATGGTAATTACCAAGCCTATTTCTTTACCAAGCCTAATGTTTCTTCCAAAGCTGATATCTTGTGAACAAGAAGGTATTTTTGAGTGGAATTTTTTCTGGGGGCTTTGGTTTTTCACTATATAGCTACCCAACCACCTCCCTCTCCTCTCCACAATACGTATATCATACGACCATGTTTTGTACAACTGCCTCTTTTTCTCCAATTCATGCATATGGACAATGTTTTTTTCCCATATTTGGCCTTAGGGTGCAACAATATCACTGTTGGAGGGTTGATTTGTTTGTTGGGGGGGGGGGGGATATTTGACTGTTGAAGGGCCAAATTATCTAAATCCAAGGGTTTTATCGCTATGCATTTGAGTTTTATCTCAAATCTAAAAAAAAAAATGTGTTTAAGGGACCGATCTCTCTATGGGTGCAACAATTTCTCTAGATCCAATGATTTTACCATGATATTACCTCTCCTTGGAAACGTTTTCTCTCCTTGCATGTACGGCCTCAATTTMTCTTCCTCATGCACCATATAGACATATTTTTTGAAGGGTGATCTCTCTCTCTCTCTCTCTCTCTCTCTCTCTCTCTCCGCGTACAAACYGAGCCTTGKCCAAATCCGAGGGTTTTGACCGTTCTTTGGTGTTGGTTCTTTTTTACATTTCTTATCAGAGGTAGCAAGGGTTTTGTTGTAATTATACAACCAATTTCTTCTCATATTTGCAGTGTACAGGCTATTCTTCTAGACACGAGGTCTTGTTTTTTCTCCTTTATTGCATATATACAACTTACACATTCAAATATATCGCTGCAAAGGCATTTTCTAGTGCTCATTTTTTCTTGGTTTGATATTATTTTCTTTGAGGATGCCAAATCTAAGATCCACGGATGTACAGGGAAAGAAGAGAAACCTCTTATATTCATTTTTCAGATTTGTGGGGGTTCTGATATGTGGTAGTGGGTGATTTTGAGACAGGAAGATCATTCCTGGAAATCAACACAAGGAGTAGATTTTTGTAGACACTACAAGGATAACACCTTCTAGCAGAGGTTTTTGCAAAGGTTTTTAGTGTTACAAATTTTCGCAAAATTAGAAAAAAAAACTCCTCTACAACCTCCTCTATTGATTGCAGAGGTTTTAATGGATGTTCCATCTAACCAAAAAACTTGGGTGGGCAGATATTGTAGCAAAGGTTTTTTTTTTTTGGTGCACTTATTGTGAAAATACATCAATGCACTCTTAACCAACCTGGCCAAGTGTGTTAATATAACACATAACACACCGATACATGTATAATTATTACGCATCGGTTTCACCTTTTTCATTGTATATAGAGCACTAATGATCTTATAATTTCTCTTAACAGTTCCACATTGTTTGTGTATGAATCACATGTGTTTTTTGGTTTTTGTATGCCCCAGTGTGTTTAAGTTATAGTGTGCCCTAGTGCGTTTAAGTTATCATGAGCTCCAATTCATTTAATATAACATGGGCCATGGTCCCTGTTTAATTAGTACATACTAGTGTGTGTATTACCATGCACACTGAAGGGTAGTGAAATTTTGAATATTCAAGGTGAGATGTTGACACCGTTATTTTTACTAAGCTCCGGTGCATATATTATACTAACAACACTGGTGCGTACATTATATTTAGAGTCCCGATGCATATGAATCCTCAAAACACATTGGTTTCTATATTATGGAATTCAATGTCTAGTGAGTTCATAAGAATACAATGCACTGATATGTATATATTTTAATAAATTACTTTTTTTACAAATTTTCAATTAATCATTTCAAAATAAAATATTCTCATAATAATATTGTTTTATATTTTTGTTATTTCATTTTGATACAATGATTGCATTAATGCATTATCTAACGAATTACACCTCTATTATTTGTAACAATGTAAATTATCCACATATTAATTATTCAACAACTCAACATTTTAGAATATTCGACAATGCAATAAAATAAGAAACCCATTTTATTGTATATGAATAAGAGACCCATTGTCATAAAAAAAGGGACAACGTGAAGGTTCACAATAATCAAATTGCAACCAATATGAAATTGATACACTTATTGGTAACATGTCCTCATGCAATTGGGACAATATGTCGAGTACATTAAACAAAATCTCTGATTTTCAGAGACAAATATTCCAAAACATGCGACTTGCAGTAACATTCAATTATATCGATTGTCATTCATTAGTTGAAATGTTGTCATCACTCGAGCTAAGTGCATGCCTCATTTCTTCATCATTTGTAGGTGATATTTTACTTTAGTTATTTAACCTAATGTTTTCTTGATCGACTTGTTTTTTTATGTTATGCCTCTTCGTATTCCATCTACAAACACAGAAATAAACTATAATATGTATATCAACATTTATATATATAGTAGAATATACATGATTGCGTGAATAAAAAAACATACCTTAGCACCAAGTCTTTCATAAACAATACACATTCTTTTGAAGCCATGCTTCATGCCTTCTCTCAAAATATCCTCTGTTGGCTACATTTCATACTTTGTTTCCTGCATGTTTAATACGCCATGAAAAAGCATAATTGATATAATTAATATAAAGGTTTCTTGTTGTTTCATTAATTATAAAACAAGGGAAGTTAAACCACATAGCTACTCACAATTTGTTCAATGAAACTTTCATACCTCAATAGTGATCCAAATTATTTTCAGCACAAAATGAGAGTGGAGATATAAAATAAAACTATACAGAGATATTGCAAGAGATCCAATAACATAATAGAGATATATCGGATATATAACAAGAGACACATATATATAGTGATACACAATTTCTATTAATGAGCGAAATGTACAAAACTATAGAAATACAAAGTGAAAGACGTGCTAAAATGGTGACAACTTATCTTTGAGAAGAGATGTGATGTCTACTCACATTCACAAGAATATTATTTTACAATGATGCTCCAAAGGCCTTTTTATCATAAAGAAAACCCAAAACCCTAACCCCAAAAGATGAAAATCCAACAATTTTGTGGACCCCGTGTTGTGTTCATTCTGTCACTTGGGTAAGCAAAACAACAACACTTGCATGTCTAGATGAGCCTGCTAGACAAGACAAAAGTTTGTGAGTGGGTTAAATAAGACAAACACATGTAAAAACAAAGAAATACCACTAAAACAACTAAGAAATATATGTTAGAAATCTTTAGAAACTTAGAACAATGAAAATCAAACAATGACCAACATAATTCTACCAATTGATTAATGGATTAGGAGGGAAAACACTGTAGAGAAAGGTAGGGACTTATGAGTCCCCTCTTCCTCCTTGGGAGGGCTTTTGAGTTCCCTAATTGAGAGCTATTCTCTCTTACAATGGAATAAATGGAAGATGATGAAGAAAAATAATGCCTATTCCCTCAAGAGGTAAGTGGAATGGCCTACTGAAATGGTGCTTGAAGGATTCAAAGAGAAAAGAGGATTCTCAAGGAAGAATTCTTGCAGCATAAAAATACCTTGAAGATATTAGTTTCTTAGCACACCCATGGCTCTTATTTATAGCATCCATTCATGGAAAAATGTAATTGGTTCATAGTGTGAACAAGGGGCCTTTTAGGGCACTATCTATCCCTTGACCAACCTCCAAGCTAGATTTCGCTCAGATATGACTGTCAAATCGCTTTGGGGGTCAGACTAGAAGTGGTTGAGGGGCTGAAAAGATTCATAAATGTGTCGTTCATGGAAGTGAGCGAATTTTCTCATAGACAATTGCGCATTTGGCACATAGTGCACGTTGAGGGTTGTGTTGGCCCACGCATGTTGTGCATTGTGCACGCGCCTCCTTTGGTGAATCTACGCACTTCAATTTTTGACCCAATTGTATAGTGTTTTTCCTTCTAGATGCATTTTTGGTGTTGTAGGTGGAATAATTTTTGTTGGCATTGATATTTTTCCTTAACCATTGTGTGCAATGCTGCAGACGATATTTCAATGATAACAGATGCCCCCTAATGTGTGAGTTAGGAGCATATGTATAGCCGAAATGCATCAATGTTTATTTTCTTGAGAGTGCCATTATAATGAAGAGTGAAGAGAGGAACTGCAAGAGAGATCGACTAGAGGGAGAGGGAAAACTGTGGAACCCAAATGTTTCTCTAGGGAGAAAAAATAAAATATGTGTACAAATGAGGCAGGCATGCCCCATCCTCGTGTCATGAAACCAGAATGTGAAACTGTAACAGAAAATGTATGCTGATGTAGATAAATGCAGTTCCCTCAAGGGCAGTTGATAACGACAGATGACAGTTTTGAATTCTGAACAGACTCTGAAGTGAGTCAAGGAAAATTGTAAGAATTGTCGAGGACTCGTAGGCATTGATGGCCTAACAAATTTAGAGGTCTTCGGCTAATATGAAACTGTTGCAATAGTCACATAGTAAGACCCACTGTAACATGAGAGTTTGTTGAAGTCGAATGTTTATGGGGTTCAATGGCATCAGAGAGAAATGGTGATTCTCTCTGTGCTGTCCAAGAATCCTCATTCAAAAGGTAATGAGAGTCAAGATATTTTCTCCCTTCTGGAAACGATGTTGATGCTGATAGAAAGGGAGACATGAGTTTGTGAAATCCACTGAGTAATAGATGAAATCATGTACCGACAGGTAACATGAATGAATTCAATATATTGGGAGACTCAAGACTTCCCTTGATTGGGTAATTGTTGAAGGATGATTGACAACAACCATAAAATTAGATCTAGTGTCAAGGGGACAACTAGATATGGGGTTAAACTGTGTTAGAGTCTAACAAAGTAGACAAACTCAGAGATCATGGGTACATGGACTTGGGATACTTGGGATTTTTGAACGATGTTGGAATGAAACAGAGTGGATGCCCCAACCAAGGGTGACATGGCTTGCTTTTCCAAGGAGATAAATCCCATCAAGGATGGCGACGAAAAAACTATGTATATGCTGGAAACAAATGATTTTTATAATTACCAAAGAAATAAAGAATAATTTGGGTTGAGTAAAGATATAGAAATGGGTGCCCCAGTGAAATATGGCTTGGCCTTTCTAGGGCACAAGTTAGTGAAAGAGAATTGGTGGAGGGTGGGGCCCTATGGGTGGGTTTCTGTATTAGGTAAATGGATGGAGGACAATCTGCAGATGGGAAAATTGATGGTGGATGAGATGGAGGGATAATGAAACTGTGGAGATGCAGTCAATAGAACTGAGATGATATGACCTAGGAGTCCATTGGGAAAGTTAACAAGATGTTGAGAAGAATTATGGGGTTCATTCTCAGAAATGCATAAGAATATAGGGACTCCCATCCCTAGGGGGGTGAAAGAAAAATGAGTGTCAAGTTTCCAAGGGGAACTATGAATGGGATAACTCATGTGGGGGAGAGTGCTATCAGGTGACAATACCAAAATGTGGTAGAGGTGAAGATACTGAAAAGAAGAATGTAGGGACACTAAAGGTAAATTTCAGAGGGTTTGACTGGGATATGCAATTGATTTACAGAGGGAATAATTACATGCCAGTGTCGAACATATATTTGAAGGGGTTGTAATATTGTGGAACACGTACCTGCACACATGAAAACCAAATACCCGACGTGAACAATATATGATGAGAAAGATCATATAACAACTATTTGATAAAATTGAAAGTGTGCATGCATACTTGAACGTGACGTGAGAAAAAGGCTCATCCGGGGCCAAGTGTAGATGATGACCTGTGCAACGTGAATGTGTAGATGGTGGGACCATGATCTCGTGGCTAAAAATGGATTGGAAAACAGAGGCTTTGGGGTCTTGTAACAGAATGTGAATATTGGGAAAAAGGGGCTATATATGGCTGGTGGGTCCACAATGCCACCTCATTTGTACCTATCACTTTTCCTGAACTGATGAGATAGCTTTGAGGAGTTTTCCATATTGCGGGAGCATGAGGTGACTGATCTAGGAGTGGCGAGAGATAGGTTAGTGGTCCCATCATCCTATACCTTGTGAATTCCCTAGTTTGTAGGTAGGGGCTATACGAAGGGTCGTAAAGAGGATTTTAAGGGTAGGGGCCCAATAGTTCATGAGAAAAGGAGAAATACCCATGCATATGTGGGAAAGTATAACTAAATTCCCTGCACATAATGTGCAGCTGTGATTTACACAGCTGCACATGTGGGTGTGGGGGTGAAAAAATACATGTGTGCATGAGATGCACACCTATCTGACTGACATCTACACACTCATGCATGGATTTTTCTCAGACAACTGTGCATTAGTGTGCAACTGTGCAGAGAATAGGTGCGCACATGTGTGCACCTATCTGGGCGAAAGCCATGCACTCTGGGCAAGGCTTAGGGTTGTAATTGTTTATGTTTTGATGATTTTTGATGGATGATGAGGTTGATCAAATGTTTATCGGTGGATTTAGGTGATCAACAAGGGATACAACATGATGTTTGTCCATTGGAGAGAGTGTCACTAGGACCGATTGCAGGAGCTGGTGAGAGAGTAGTCAGGAGTACAGAGACACTTGGCAACCTACGTGTTTCTTAAATTCTTCAATTGCCCCTTGATACGGTCTCAGGAGTTCCTACTTCAGTATTTGATTATGATTTGGGGCACTGATCTGCAATGCTTAATAGTGAGGGGGAAGAAACTAACATTCTCTACTAGAGAGGATGCATATTTCTTGATAGGGCTCCCATTTCATGGGATGGCTCTACCTGTCGATCCCCAACTATTAGGGGAGGATCGAGTGGGTGACCTGGTGACTCTCCACTGCACTAGGCCAAACTATCTATCAGGTTCAGTTATTCGTATCGAGGCAATTGATGACCTCCTTATGGAGTGTGTGGTGACGATAGTGGTGAGGATATATGGATCCTTGGCTACTCAGCGGATCATTGGTAGTCAACTGAGGATTGTAGAGAAGGTCCTGGATGGGGACCTGTTTACATGGGGTGTTCTTATGCACACCAAGATGATGGGACAGTTGAACTTGTTTCGGTGAGCCAACTCCGGTGACTTCACTTTCGGGTCCATTCTGGTGGCCTGGTTCTTAGAGAGGGTGCCTCTATTGGACCTAAGAATTTTGACCGAGCCCATGAGGCGAAGAGAGCCGTGGATGATGCAGTGGGACCACGTGTTGGCCCAACATGGAGGTGGGGAGGGTGGCCATTATTTCATGGCCACGGTGGCTCGACTGTGGCACCAGATGCCACAGGTGATCCTGAGGTATCCATATGTGGGTATGGATTATAGCCATGATCCAAACATGGTGTTGCCTCCTAGGGAGGACTGGGACTGGTGAGGTATGTGTTGTATTTATGATGTTTTGT
>JZKD02S2003276.1:5837-33633 GCA_000966675.3 Picea glauca | reverse complement strand
GTACTTGTGGGTAACACTGTCAGCTCTGGTCACCATGCCAAGGCAGTTTCCTCTGGTTAGCCCTTGAATAAAAAGAAAAAGAAGAAGAAGAAGAAAATAAAATAAAAGAATAAAGGCAAGAACGGGATTGGAAAACTTGCATCCATGACAGGTACAGCTCGCCTTCAACAAAGGCACCCACAGATAACATTATGCATCCCTAGATCTCACTTCACCCACATGTCTGGACATCCCCTAGCCACATCACCTCACTTACATGGCTTGGATGAAACCTTCCTGGAGACTTCCCTTTTCATGTGGATACTAGCCCAATAGGACGTCTTGTCTTTTTCTCCAATCTTGTATTGTAGGTTTTTGTAATGTCTTTGAGCTATTGATAGATGTATCAGGTTTTTTATGCATATGTTTAATAATATTAATGATGAAATTTGATTTTCATTGCTATGATCCCTATGACTAATGAGACTATGGAGGGCATAGCTTTTGATGTGCAGGACCATGCCCAACGGACAGGTACCATTTGGATCGGTACACATGGGGAGATGATCAGTTCGGACCTCCATGGGGTTGATGAGCCCACTAGATGGATATTGAGACCCCATCAGGGGGCAGAGATAGGACGGTGGTTGATCAAGGTTTTTTCACCGGAGAAGAAGAGGATGTTTCATCAGAGGCACTTTGGCAGATCCCGGCCTAGGGGGATTGACCCAATTCCAATAAAACGTTTTCCCCGGATAGCCCATGACGTCACCTTGAGTGTGTGACAATTTGACAGGGCAGTTGGCATGTGTGGCATGGTGGAGAGGCCCAAAGAGAGCTAACGTTTTTCTCTTTATTGTTGCATTTGCCCTAAAAGGGGCTAATGTCTCCCTTAGAAGGGGTGATGTCTCACATTTTGCTCAATTAGGTTTTAAAAATAACATTTAATGCAAAACAATATTATTTTGGTATTTTGGCCTTGTCGGCCTTTTTATGACCTAAAAAAGTAAATTAGGTCATTGATACACTATATATTGAGGAGTTTTAGCCTCATTTTATCATCATTCATCACTCACTCATTAGTGAGGTCTGATTTGAGCACCCTATTGGGGTTTTTGGTTGATTTAAGAGAGGTGTACTTGTTGAAGGAAGACTTTTTTTGGCATTTATGGTGTTTCTCTTGAAGGAAGGTGTTAAAACTAGGGTTTGCATGGTTATTTCTTCATGAATTGTAAGTGTTTTCTCTGCAAAACTTCTTATTGAATGGTTGTAGTCTAAATTTATTGCATATTACTTATAAATTTGTTGAATCAAAACCCTAGGTGACAAGCACATTTAGTTAGTCCTTGTCTCATGTCCCCTGATAGAGAAATTTTCAGCCATTGAAGAAGGAAGAGAGATCCTAGCCATAGCTACACTCTCATTTCTTCTTCTCCCTGAGCTAGACATACTCTCTAGAATCCAAAGAGAGTGAGACATCCTTGGCCTAGTTCTTCTACACCAGGGTCGTACCATTCAAGGGTTTGCTGAAAAGGCCTTGCTGTAGCAACACCTTGCCTCTTCAAACCCTCATGTTTTGGCTTTCTTTGCTTTATCTTCATCTAGACGTTTTTCCAATTTGATATAAAGAAGGAGGAGAGAGCATGAGGCCTTGCTTTAGTAACACCGGAGTGAGCCTCTCTCCCCTATGGTTTGGTCTCTGAAGCCCTGCCATTGCAACACTTCAGAACCCTTCCCTCTAGTCTTTAGTCATCCTCCTTCAACTCTTGTGTCCTTCTTGTTGACTCCTTAAACCATAAGGCATTGATCTAAGCCTCCAGCGTTGAAGTGATTTGATCCAAAGAACTCTCAAACTTCTTTCGAAACTGAAACCCTAACTACACTAACCCTAACCTGCTAACCCTAGAATGATGACGTCACCCTTGGTTATTTCATCTTGATGCAGCAACGTGTCATTTTATAAGAAATTGAATGGTAGTTAAAGGAATTTATTAGATGGTGTGTTGATTTGTTACATTGAATGCCATGTCATTTCAGTATTTATTGAGGAAGTGATATTATTTGCTTTGTTATATTGATAAACATTGACTTCGTCAATATTTATTGTCATAATTGCTTATTTAAATATTAGATAGTCATTAATATACATGAAGTGCTAACCAAGACCTGCATATATCAGTTTGTTGTTGTTTTGTTCTCAGGCAGGGACTTTACTTGGTTATTATTCATCTTTATTGGTTGTTTAGCCGGGACTATCTTTTGGTGGTAACTTGTGAAGGGGGAAAAACTTGTCTTTGACCTACTATTCTTTGCTTCTTCAAAACTCCAGGTTACCGGGGACATCTCCCCTAGGCCTAACCTCCCTAAAGAGAAAGAACCTCCCCATCGTGGTGACATTGGGTGGGATAGGTTCCTGTTACGCCAATTTGACCTACAAACTGTGCGATAACAAGTCAGATTAGCAAGCAATCATCTGCCTGCATCCATCAACGAAACGTTGTCAATGATCCATAAACAACATCATAATATAATCGATCATATGTCACATATGCATAAATGAAATACTCAAACCAATACAATCCACTCCCTGACTCAATCCAAAGACTAAGGAGGTCAATTCATGCCATCGGCATCCACAATATGTAAAGTGTCCTGCACACTCAGGGAAAACTCGTCAATAGCATATGTTAATACGCATATATTAATAACATCAAATCATAATCAGCAACATCATCATAAGAATCCATAAGCGAAATAGATAACCATATACTATAACCGGATCACTTGCACGCAAGTGTCCTCAAAGAATAAGTCGGTCCCATGTGCTCACAAGAGCAGGATGTTACAATATGACCCATATTAGCTCTTCGTCCACTATTAGTTGGAATTCACAAATTTCTCTTTAGATTATAGGAGAGAATATCTAACTTTATGGGATTTGTTCTTCTTGTGTTGAACATGTCCAAAATGAAACAACATGGAGATATTATACATGTAAGGTGTAAAAGACCATTATTACCCTCAAATATTTCATGCAAGACACTTCAACGAATAACAAGATATCAACAGTTTCACCATAACTGAAAATGTATTCATTGATTCATTCCAAACTATGATTGTAGGTGTATTCAAAGATGTCATACCTTGTATGCAAATGCATCACCTTCCTTAATCATGTGTGCATCGATTGCCAATAGGTTGGATGTCACTACATTGAGGTTTGCTTATTTTTGAATTACTTTGATGATTTGTGATTTGCAAGTGTATAAGAGTTTAGTCATGTTTCCATACCAAGGGTAGAAATAAAAAGGGGTATTAAAAATTCCATGAAAAAAATGGATACCTAGGATATTTGGTAAAGATATGGTGTTTTGAAATTGTACATATGTATTGGGAGGGGGATCAAAAAAGAGATTTTAGGGTGTTTTTTTCAATATCTAGTGAAATTAGGGATGTTCTTTAATATCCCACGAATGAATGTGCTATGTCACAATTTCATTGAGTGAATCCCTCGTGGGTATAAAAAAGTTGTGTGCACTGAATATTTGTGCGCGGTATAAAAAGTTGCACGCCTTGGATATTGGTGTGCGGTATAAAATTTGCATGCAATGAATATTGGTGCGTGGTATAAAAAAATTGTGTGCATTGAATATTGGTGTGTGGTATAAAAATTTGTGCACATTGGATATTGGTGCATGGTATAAAAAGTTGCACGCATTGAATATTGGTGTGTGGTATAAAAGTTGTGCGCACAGAATATTGGTGCATTGTATAGAAGTTGTGTGCATGGGTTATTGGTGCATGTGGTGTGCGCTAAATATTTTCATTAAACATTATGCATAATTCAGAATTGATGTGCACGCGGGCTTCGCAAAGGAAGAAGAGAAGAAGGATACCACATAGGCAAAATTGTTATATAGTCTCAAAAAAAACCCCAAGTCTGGAGCCAAAAACATATTTTGGAAATAACGGAAGAAATTAAAGTTGGATTAAGATGAAACTTCTATTTTTTGTCTGCAGTAAGGAGGGATATAGAAGTGACAGAGAGGGCCACTAGCCAATTATGCTCTAATTTTTCAAAAAATGCAAATTACATGTTTTTGAAGATCAGGGTCAAGCTCAGTGGTAGGAGCACAGTTACTATTGAAACTTGTACAGGGTGTCAAAAAAGAAGACGTGAAAATATTGTGTGAAGGAATTGGATGGATTCTAAGTATTTTGGAGTGGGGATGCCAAAATAGACCAAAATCCACTATTCTGAGCCACTTTCTAGAGATATTTTTGGATTTTCAGGAGGAAAAGGGTCCCCGGATGACAAATATGGAAAATTTTGTTTACTCGTAATTTTTTATACTCATCAATATATATAACTTTGGTTTAGTGAAGTTTTTCTAGAAGTGCACAGTTTGGGAGATAACCAGTTTGACTAAAAAAAATTAGTTTAGAAAAAGGAGTGAAAAAGGACAAAGTTGTCATTTTCAGATTGTTGCAGATTTTGACTGGAGCATCATATTGACAATATGAGAGTTTTTATGAATTCTCTGTCATCATTATTATCTATGTATCCTATAAAAAAATTCTTGGTTCTTAACATATTTACCTCTATAAGTGGAAAAAGTTAGTGTTTGAGATTATTTTTCACTTGGAAGCAAGTGCACAAAAGGGGTGAATTAGCAATATCCAATTGGCTATAACTTTCTTATCAATGCTCAGAATTGAGCAAGAAAGTAGTCATTGGAAATTTATTGGACAGAAGAATCCAAATCTCCACTCAAATTTTGTCAAGGAATCAAAGGAAGGTGAATGGCGAACTTGACGGACACAATTGAGCAAAAATGGAAATTTTAAGAAGCCATAACTTGGAGCTCATAAATCAAATTGAAGAATGAGTATGGTATTTGGAAAGGTAATGTAGGGGTAAACATGATAGAAAGAGTAGGTTCTCCTAGGACTCATTTGTTTGTGTTATAAGAGGATGAATTTCGCAATATGAGAGAATACCTTGTGGCACTGTTTTGGTGGAGCGGTATTCAGAACTATCTCAAGTATCCTATAGAGCTAACCACCTAGAGTAATAATGACACTACAAGGTCTAGACTCATAGAAAACATTATGTTTCCAAATATATCGTTGGCCCAAAACAACATCACAGACATCAAGAAAGGAAAAACCACACACTACCTCATCCTTGAAGCGTTGGATGCCATAGGACAAAAGGCATTGTTGGTTGACATGGAGATCTCATCCCTGGTGAAGCCACCCGATGTTGTATGGTTGCGAGTGTGGTGTTGTCGACAACCCCAACTATTTGAATACCTTAGTTGAGATGAGGTTCTTCTGGCTGTCGATATCAACAATGAAATGCAACGGGGTCCCCTTCACCCACATTTGTGAATGGAAGAGGCACCCCCCCTCTTCGGGATCTATTGGTTCTTCTGGTTGAATTGTTGTGGTCGCGACAGTAGCAGTGGGGTCTACGCCAATGATCTTTCTAGTTTCAATATTTTATGGATTGGATTCTGAATCAGGGTTTGACTCTCTGTCTTTGACCTCAGCCACCAATGATTGTTTCGAGTGACATTCATCGGTGTTGTGCAAGAGGATTTTGTGGAAGTCACACCACTTCCCAGTGTCATTATTCATCTTTCCTTTACCCTTATTTTCATGTTTCTTAGACTGGTTGTCTAGAGGTTGTTGGTTAGGGCCATCTTTACCATTCTTTGGTTGTTGCATACTTACAGACCCGAATTCCCATTTGTTCTGGGGCCTAAATTTCTGCTCGATTTTGACATCATATCGATAGGCATCTCCCAATGATGAGATGTTTAGGAAAACCATTTTGGTTTGGGTGTACCTATGCAAAGCCTCGCATTATTTCAGAACCAGATGTCGCTCGGAGTCTTTGATACACAACTTAGTGCGTAAGGTATGGAAAGTATTTGTGAACTCTGACATTGTTTGACTCTTCTCTTGTCATAGTGTGGTCCATCTCATGTATTGGTCTTCATACTTATCAATAGGATAGTATTGTTCCTTGACTGCATCCACAAAAAAATCCCAAGTGGGCTCGGCCCCATATATTCCAAATTCCTTTGTGGAACTTTGCTCCCAGTAAGTGTCCCACCAATGTTTGACATGGGGGAGAGCCTTGACGAGTGCGAAGGTGATATTTTCCCTGTTGGAAAAATTTTGAACAGAGAAATAACCTTCTAATAGATTTAACCATTTTTCTAGGGCATTCGCATCTACCTGACCTTCAAATATGGGAACATCAAAATTAACTTGTACCTTGAAGGGAGAGGTTCCTCCAAAATGGTCGCTTGATGAAGATGTGCATGTTTCTATCGGCAGGAGTTGAAGGATGTGTGTAAAATTCTCCATCATTTCGTCCCTCTGTCGTGCGAGAGCTTGCTCAAGCAACAGGTTAATAGAATATTTTGCTACACCATTTTTCTTTTTTGCCACCATCGAGTGTTTCTTGGGCTTGCGAGAGTGATTTTCCTAACGAGAGACAAGCTCGAGACCCAACTGGATATACTCAGACCTCATCGTGGACATGCGCTGAAAAATGATCAAGAGCAGCCTACTCTAATATCACTGATTCAGATTATTTTCATAATGAAATGAAAGCAAATAAATTACAATTAAATACTCATGAAAATTGCCAGAAACAAAGAAATACAACAATACTTGATTTCTATTAATGAAAGAACTCTAAAGAGACTGTAAAAAAATACAGAGTGCAAGACTAGCTAGAATGATGGAAGCTTTATACCTAAGAAGAAATGAGACAGATATGCTCATTTGCAAGAAGATGATCACAATGAGGCTCTGGAAGACTTTTTATGATAAACATGAATTCAAACCCTAGACATCCAAAAACCTAACCCTAGGAGATGAAACTCCAAAAGTAATGTGGGCCTTATTATCCCCGATTTCTAGGGATAACTAGGAGATCATGTCTCGAGGCCCATAGGTCCTAGACATGGAGTACCGAGAGTAGGATTGACCTGAGCATTGCCCTGGAGGGCCCATCCTTCTTTTCTTTCATTAGACTCGTCTTGTCAGTAGCAGCAGCATCCATCACCATCGGCCTGGTCTTGTATCGGAGAAGGCTCTTGCTCCATGAGGTAATTGGTCTAGGTATCATGGTATGTGTCACTTTTGATCATTATAACCTTTAGATATATGCATCTTACTCCTTTTATCTCTGACGACTGCTTGGATCTTACATTAACCCACTTGACCATTGTTGGGGGGATTGACAGGGTATCCTAGAAAGCCTGTACCCATAGGTTTTGGTTTTCAACCAGGGGGATTTCTAAAGAGCTATCGTCCATTCCCATCATATTATCACTTTTTCATCTATCTCCCGCTCATTTGTCCCATTCCCCTAGTCTGGGCATTAGGATGATCTGTTTGTGGGGTTGCACCTTATCTCGTAGGAAGAAGGGGCTAAAGGCCCAGAAGGTAAAAGCAGTTGGTAAAAGATAAAATCCATAAAGATGAAACCTAGAGATGTCTCGCCCAGGGATCCCCGAGAAGGAAATAAAAAGCCTCTCAGCAAGAAACAAGAGGGACCCGAAGAAAAATAACAAAACAATACCTAGCCAAGAGGATGGGGGGTCTCATCACGAGCCAGCCTATTATGTTCATGGGTACCTAGCAGCATGACATTGCCACTATCTGGTCACCATGCTAGGGTAGTGACCTTTGGTTGCATGGCCAAGGGAAAGGGGGTCTCATCACGAGCCAGCCTTATCATCTCTGTGAAAGTGCTTGTGGGTAACACTGTCAGCTCTGGTCACCATGCCAAGGTAGTGTCCTCTAGTTAGTCCTTGAAATAAAAAGAAAAAAGCAAATAAAGAAAAGAAAGAATAAAGGCAAGAAATGGCTTGGAAAAATTTTCATCCATGACAAGTACAACTCGCCTTCTACAAAGGCACCCACAGGTAATATCATGCATCCCTGTCTCTCACTCTACATGTATGTCTGGACATCCCTTGTCCACATCACCTCGTTTTACATGGCCTGGATGATACCCCTTGGAGACTTTCCTTTCCTTATGGATACTAGACCAATAGGGTGCCTTGTCCTTTTCTTCAGCCTTGTATTGTAGGTCTTTGTAATGTCTTTGAGCTATTGGATGATATATCAGGGTTTTTATGCATATGTTTGATAATACTAATGATGAGACATGATTAACATTGCTATGATCCCTGTGACTAATGAGCCCATGGACGGCGAAGTTTTTGATGTGCAGGACCATGCCCATTTGGGAGTTTCACACCAGATTCGAGACATTGCTGCAAAGAATTCCCACAAGCCATCACCCGAAAGATGACTACCTTGTCCATATTTACACCAGATCTTTCAATGGCCAACTAGGGTATCTTCTTAGAGTAAAAAACCCCCAGTCCATCCAAGAATCCCAAGAGCTCGCCACTAAGATAGAAGGGAACCTCCTTTCATCTAAAATTGAGCCCTTTGCTAACCCAAAGGGGAGAATAAACACCAAGCAGAAAATAGTACACAACGTTGAGCCTACTTCAGATCTATGTACCGGTATCAGCAAGCTACAAGCCTCCATGGATGGCATCATAAAGAATCAAGAAGAAATGATGAGCCAGAGTGTCAGACTTGAAAAATCCCAGGTCCAAGCACCCAAGCCCCCGTTCAAAGGACAATTCCAGAATGGGAGACAATTTTACAAGCCAAAGAATGAGCACGAAGTTCCAAATACCTTAGCCCCTACGAACGTTGTTGATGAAAATCCTTGGTGCCTGGAGTGCAGAGAAGCACATTGGGAGTATGAATGTCCTTATAACGCTGGCCATCAACAAGTCAACAACATGGATTGCTTCATAGGTTTCCCTCAGATAAATATCATAGATATAGAACATCAAGAAGTCGTAAGGGAAGCAGCCAGAGCAGCAAGGATGGCGGTGATAAATAACCTGGATCAGGAATCACGAGAAAAGCTAAAGAAACAAGAAGTTCAATTATATAGAAGGAAGAACTCGAAACAACCTGCTACTGATCAGGCAAAGCCCCTGCCCTTGGAGATACTTCTTCCCAAGACTTCCAAGGCTGGTAAGGTTGACCTAAATTTTGACTTCAAAGGGACATTATCGAAGATGCATGTGAATGTTCCCCTAAGAGAAGCAATGAATATCCCATCCATTAAATAACGCTTTGACACTTTCTTTTTGGGATCAGATAAACCTATGGATCCCCCTATTATGTTGCAAGTTGATCATTTCAGGGTCCAATACGGTGAAAACCCGCCTTTCTTCATGACTTTGACAATGAACAACAAAAATCTCAACAATTGCATCCTAGATACAGGTGTTGGTGCCAACATGATGTCTCTTAAGGTCATGCAACAAGTGGGTTTGAAGTTCATTAGGCCTTACAGGAATGTGTGTGGTTTCGAATGTAAAGCAATACCCACACACGGGGTGGTTGAAAATGTTGAAGTACGCCTGAAGGAATATCCAGAGAAGACAGTCCACATTGACATTGTGGTGGTTGATGTCCTAGACGTGTGGGGAATGTTATTATCTAGGAAGTTTGGTGCAATGATAGGCGGTTCTCTTGAGATGGACCTCACATTTTTGTGATTACCTTTGAAATATGGAACAGTGGGACGTCTACTCAATGTGCCGATAACTGGGGACCATGTGCAAGATATTGTTCGTCCCACCAATAATGACAAAATGCAAAACGACATGATACAAACTCTTCAGAAATATTCTCCAGAAGACATGCGCTTTGCAACAGAAGAAGACTTTCATTAGATCGAATGGCCCAAGAAATAAGAATACCAGCAACTTCTAGATGAATTCAAGAACAAAGAAGTTGGGACGGTGAAAATATTAAAGAATGAAGATGGCGTACAAATCCGCCCGTCTCAATAAGAAGTCTTCACAGCAAAAGCCCACCCACCTCCCTCAGTACAATACACTAGGGTTGTTCAGGGAACAACCAAATACAAAGTCAGAAAGTATAAGGAGGGAGATATGGTATGGATGTGGGATACTCAGAAAGGAGAGTCAACCAATGTAAAAGGAAGCACACAATCATGGCTCGGACCCTTCAAAGTTGGAATGGAATCATTTGATAACTCATACTACTTGTCCACTTTGGAAGGAAGAAGGCGCCCATTACCGATCAGCGGGCACCTCCTTAAACCCCACCAGGGTGGGGGGACCTGACTTCATAGGTAAGTGAAGGTAAGTAGGCATTCTTTGTGTATTATACCATATGAATTTCATGTTAGTTTGTTTCCACATTTGCATATTGATTGTTTTATTTCAGTTATATATATGCCTATATATGCGAGGTGGAAATACCACCCCACCTTTGTTACCGATGCCCCTATTGAGCTGAGCAGGTCTGCAGGTTATGCCAGAGATGTTGAGGTTCTCATGCACTCTACGGTGAGAACATGTCCCCGAGTTGGAGCCAGATGTTATCCCCGATTTCTAGGGATAACTAGGAGATCATGTCTCGAGGCCCACAGGTGCTAGACATGGAGTACCAAGAGCAGGATTGACCTGAGCATTGCCCTGGAGGGCCCATCCTTCTTTTCTTTCATCAGACTTGTCTTGTCAGCAGCAACAGCATCCATCACCATTGTCCTGGTCTTGTATAGAAGAAAGCTCTTGCTCCATGAGGTAATTGGTCTGGGTATCATGGTATGTGTCACTTTTGATCATTATAACCTTTAGATATATGCATCTTACTCCTTTTATCTCTGATGACTGCTTGGATATTACATTAACCCACTTGACCATTGTTGGGGGGATTGACAGGGTATCCTAGCAAGCCTGTACCCATAGGTTTTGGTTTGCCACCGGGGGGATTTCTAAAGAGCTATCGTCCGCTCCCATCATATTATCACTTTTTCATCTATCTCCCGCTCATCTGTCCCATTCCCCTAGTTCGGGCATTAGGATGATCTGTTTGTGGCGTTGCACCTTATCTCATGGGAAGAAGGGGCTAAAGGCCCAGAAGGTAAAAGTAGCTGGTAAAAGATAAAATCCATAAAGATGAAACCTAGAGATGCCTCGCCTAGGGATCCTCGAGAAGGCAATAAAAAGCCTCTCAACAAGAAACAAGAGGGACCCGAAGAAAAATAACAAAACAAGACCTAGCCAAGAGGATGGGGGGTCTCATCATGAGCCATCCTATTATGTTCATGGGTACCTAGCAGCATGACATTTCCACTATCTAGTCACCACGCCAGGGCAGTGACCTTTGATTGCATGGCCAAGGGAAAGGGGGTCTCATCACGAGCCAGCCTTATCATCTCTATGAAAGTTCTTGTGGGTAACACTATCAGCTCTAGTCACCACGCCAAGGTAGTGTCCTCTAGTTATTCCTTGAAATAAAATGAAAAAATCAAATAAAGAAAGGAAAGAATAAATGCAAGAAAGGGCTTGGAAAAATTTGCATCCATGACAAGTACAACTCGCCTTCTACAAAGGCACCCACAGGTAATATCATGCATCCATGTCTCTCACTGTACCCATATGTCTGTACATCCCTTGTCCACATCACCTCAATTTATATGGCCTGGATGATACTCCTTGGAGACTTTCCTATCCTTATGGATACTAGCCCAATAGGGTGCCTTGTCCTTTTCTTCAGCCTTCTATTGTAGGTCTTTGTAATGTCTTTGAGCTACTGGATGATATATCAAGGTTTTTATGCATATGTATGATAATACTAATGATGAGACATTATTAACATTGCTATGATCCCTGTGACTAATGAGCCCATGGACGGCGAAGTTTTTGATGTGCAGGACCATGCCCGACGAACAGGTACCAGTTGGACCGGTACACATGGGGAGATGATTAGTTGGGACCTCCATGGGGCTGAAGAGCCCATCAGATAATTGTTGGGACCCCATCAGGGGCAGAGATAGGACAGTGTTCGACCAATCTTTTTCACCTGAGAAGAAGAAGGATGTTCCATCAGGGACACTTTGGCTGAGCCCACCCTAGGGGGGTTGACCCACTTCCAGTGGAATGTTTCCCTTTGATGGCCCAGAACGTCACCTAGGATCCATTGACCTCACTTTGAGCGTGTGAAAGTTTCACAGGGTAGTTGGTACATGTGGCATGATTGGGAGGCCCAAAGAGGGCCGACGTTTTGTCATTTTGTGCTGCATTTGCCCTAAAAAGGGGCTAATGTCTCCCTCAGTAGGGCTTGACATCTTGCTTATGCTCAATTAGGGCTTTGATTTGAAAATTTAATGTAAAAACAATATGATTTTGGTTTGTAGCCTTGTCGGCTATTTTTAGTGATCTAAATTTAATTAAAGGTCATGATACAGTATATATTGAGGAGTTTTTCCCTCATTTTGACAATAACACACAACTCACTCTCTTGTGAGATCTGATTTTTGCTCCCTAGTTGGGGTATTTCATCTTTTAAGTGAGGCGCACTTGTTGAAGGAAGGATTCTCTTGGCATTTTTGGCATTTCTCTTGAAGGAAGGTTTACAAATAGGGTTTGCATTGCTATTTCTTCATGATATGTAAGTGTTTTTTCTACAAAACTTCTTAATTTAATGGTTGTAGGCTTGTACTCTTGCATTTATTTATAAACTTTGTTGATTTTAAAACCCTAGGTGATAAGCACACAGGTAGGTCCTTGTTTCATGTCCCCTAAAAGAGAAATATTCAGCCATTGAAGAAGGAAGGAAGAGCCTAGCCTTTGCTACACTCTTTTCACTTCTTCCCTTGTGCTAGATGTGCTTTTAAAAGTTAAGAAGGAGGAGACGTCCCAGGCCTAGGTTATCTACACCTAGGGTCGTCCTGCTTCTAGGGTTTGGTGATAGGGCCTTGCCATTGCAACACTCTCCCTCACCCTACTCTCTTGTCTTGACTTATCCTTTATGCTATCCGTTTTGCCAAGTTTGACCTGAGGAAGGAGGAAAGAGCACGAGGCCTTGCCTAAGCAACACCGAAGTGAGCCTCTTTCCCCTAGGGTTTTGATTCTAGGGCCCCGCCAATGCAGCACCTTAGAACCCTTCCCTCTTGTCCTTAGCCTCTTATCCCTTCAACTTTGCCTCCTCTCTTTAATTGACTCCATTTACCTCTAGGCATTGATCTTAGATCCACAACGTTGAAGTGATAGTGCTCAAACAACTTCTTAAAACTCTTAAATTTTAAACCCTAGCTAACTAGCTAACCCTAATTAGGCTAACGTCATACTTGGATATTCCATCTTGACGCAGCATATGTCTTTGATAAGAAATTAGATGATGGTTAAGATAATTTATTGAGTAAAGGATTGATTAAATACATTGTTGGCTACATCATCTCGATATTTATTGATGAATTGATATTGTTCCACTGCTATATTAATTGACATTGATCTCATTGATATCTATTATTTTAATTGCTTATATATTGATATCAGATAGTTAATTGAAGTACTAACCCATTGAATTATAGCCTGTATATATATTGTTTTGCTATTGTCTTGTTCCGGGCAGGTGTTCTCAATTGGGAATACACTTCTTTATTGGTTGTTTAGTCGGACTATCTAATCTTGGTGGTAACCTGTGAGAAGGAAATTTTTATTTGACCTTTATACTTTGGCCTCTTCAAAACCCCAGGTTATCGGGGACGTCTCCCCTGGGCTAACCTCCCTGAATAGGAATAACCTCCCCATTGTGGTGACATTGGGTGGGGTAGGTTCATGTTACGCCAGTTTGGCCTCTATCCTCTAGCCATTTGACCTAGCTACAAACTGTGCAATAACATTTTGGCGCCGTTGCCGGGGAACACTGAGTCAATTCTCCTCAAAACGACAAATCTTTTTGGTAAGCCTTGCCTCAAAGACCTTTTCTTACAATCTTACCTGGCGACTCCACTAGGGTGTTATTCCCCTTTTTCTTTGGTAGTTTCAAGTAAACTATTTGGCGACTCCACAAGCAAGAAGGAGATTTAAAGAAAGAAGGAGATTTATTAATCCTCCTTCGTCTTTCAGAAGGAAGGCTCCCTTGAACTCTCCTGTTGTCAAATCACTTTCAGGAAGAGCCTTCCTTTAATAATCATGTCTACCTCTCAGACCGCTACAATGAACCCAGCCAACAATCAAAGACAATGGTCATCTACCATTTTCAGGCTGTTAGACATGTCAGCCATACCAGGCTACCCTAGGCAAATGCCACCCTAGTATGAGAAGTGGTTGCCTAAATTCACCGGTACTGATGCAATCAATGCCCAAGAGCATAGAGCAACTTTTGGGCATTCTTTCATCTTCACCCTATCAGTGATGATGCTGAAGATTTGGTCATGAATTTGTTCTTCGCTACTCTCTATGATGCCTCAAGGAGTTGGTACCTCAGCCTTCCTGACGGAAGCATCAAAACCATGGATAGACTTGAAGAGGCCTTTCTCAAAAGATGGAGTATCAAAGAATACCCTAATATGCTTCTCACACGACTAAATAGCCTTGCTAAGTATGAAAATGAGTCCATTCGGGAGTTTCACACCAGATTCAAGACATTGCTGCAAAGAATTCCCGCAAGCCATCACCCAAAAGATGACTACCTTGTCCATATTTACACCAAATCTTTCAATGGCAAACTAGGGTATCTTCTTAAAGACAAAAACCCCCAGTCCATCCAGGAAGCCCAAGAGCTCACCACTAAGAGAGAAGGGAACCTCCTTTCATCTAAAATTGAGCCCTTCATTAACCCAAAGGGGAGAATAGACACCAAGCAGAAAATAGTACACAACGTTGAGCCTACTTCAAATATAGGTACCAATATCATCAAGCTACAAGCCTCCATGGATGGCATCATAAAGAATCAAGAAGAAATGATGAGCTGGATTGTTAGACTTGAAAAATCCCAGGTCCAAGCACCCAGGCCCCCGTACAAAGGACAATTTCATAAAGGGAACCAATTTTACAAGCCAAAGAATGAGCACGAAGTTCCAAATACCTTGGCCCCTACGAACATTGTTGATGAAAATCCTTGGTGCCTAGAGTGCAGTGAAGCACATTGGGAGAATGAATGTCCTTAT
Source organism: Picea glauca (assembly GCA_000966675.3). Classification (NCBI taxonomy): domain Eukaryota; kingdom Viridiplantae; phylum Streptophyta; class Pinopsida; order Pinales; family Pinaceae; genus Picea; species Picea glauca. The sequence goes on along the minus strand of JZKD02S2003276.1, from coordinate 18,602 downwards.
AACGTTGGCCATCAACAAGTCAACAACATGGATTGCTTCATAGGTTTCCCTCAGATAAATATCACAGATATAGAACATCAAGAAGCCGTAAGGGAAGCAGCCAGAGCAACAAGGATGGCGATGATAAATAACCTGGATCAGGAATCACGAGAAAAGCTAAAGAAACAAGAAGTTCAAGTATAAAGAAGGAAGAACTCGAAACAACCTGCTGCTGATCAGGCAAAGCCCACGCCCTTGGAGATACTTCTTCCCAAGACTTCCAAGGCTAGTAAGGTTGACCTAAATTTTGACTTCGAAGGAGAATTATCAAAGATGCATGTGAATATTCCCCTAAGAGAAGCAATCAAGATCCCATCCATTAAAGAACGCTTTGACACTTTCTTTTTGGGATCATATGAACCTATGGATCCCCCTATTATGTTGCAAGTTGATCATTTCAGGGTCAAGTACGGTGAAAACCCGTCTTTCACATTCCACATTGATATTGTGGTGGTTGATGTCCTAGACGTGTGGGGAATGTTATTATCTAGGAAGTTTGGCGCAATGATAAGCGGTTCCCTTGAGATGGACCTCACATTTTTGTGATTACCTTTGAAAGATGGAACAGTGGGACATCTACTCAATGTGTCGATAACTAGGGACCATGTGTAAGATATTGTCCATCCCACCAATAATGACAAAACGTAGAACGACATGATACAAACTCTTCAAAAATATCCTCCAGAAGACATGCCCTTTGTAATAGAAGAAGACTTTCATCAAATCGAATGGCCCAAGAAATAAGAATACCAGCAACTCCTAGATGAATTCAAGAACAAAGAAGTTGGGACGGTGAAAATATTAAAGAAGAATGAAGATGATGTACAAATATTCTCGTCTCAACAAGAAGTTTTCACAGCAGAAGCCCACCCACCTCCCTTAGTACAATACACCAGGGTTGTTCATGGAACGACCAAATACAAAGTCAGAAAGTATAAGGAGGGAGATATGGTATGGATGTGGGATACTCAGAAAGGAGAGCCAACCAATGTAAAAGGAAGCATGCAATCGTGGCTCGGACCCTTCAAAGTTGGAATGGAATCAATTGATAACTCATACTACTTGTCCACCTTGGAAGGAAGAAGGCTCCCATTACCGATCACCGGGCACCTTCTCAAACCCCACCAGGGTGGGGGGACCTGAATTCATAGGTAAGTGAAGGTAAGTAGGCATTCTTCGTGTATTATACCATTTGCATTTCATGTTAGTTTGCTTCCAGATTTGCATATTGATTATTTTATTTCAGTTATATATATGCCTATATATGTGGGGTGGCAATACCACCCCACCTTTGTTATTGATGCCCCTATCGAGTTGAGAAGGTCTGTCAGTTATGCCAGAGATGCTAAGGTTCTTATGCGCTCTAAGGTCAGCATATGTCCCCGAGTTGGAGCCAAATGTTATCCCCAATTTCTAGGGATAACTAGGATATCATGTCTCGAGGCCCACAGGTCCTAGACATGGAGTACCGAGAGTAGGATTGACCTGAGCATTGCCCTGGAGGGCCCATCCTTCTTTTCTTTCATCAGACTCATCTTGTCAGCAGCAGTAGCATCCATCACCATCGGCCTTCAGAGAAGGCTCTTGCTCCATGAGGTAATTGGTCTGGGTATCATGGTATGTGTCACTTTGAATCATTATAACCTTTAGATATATGCATCTTACTCCTTTTATCTATGACGACTACTTGGATCTTACATTAACCCACTTGACCATTGTTGGGGAGATTGACAAGGTATCCTAGCAATCCTGTACCCATAGGTTTTGGTTTGCCACCAGGGGGATTTCTAAAGAGCTATCATCCACTCCCATCATATTATCACTTTTTCATCTATATATCACTCATTTGTCCCATTCCCCTAGTCCGGGCATTAGGATGATATGTTTGTGGGGTTGTACCTTATCTCGTGGGAAGAAGGGGCTAAAGGCCCAGAAGGTAAAAGCAGCTGGTAAAATATAAAATCCTTAAAGATGAAACCTAGAGATGCCTCGCCCAGGGATCCCCGAGAAGGCAATAAAAAGCCTCTCAGCAAGAAACAAGAGACACCTGAAGAAAAATAACAAAACAAGACCTAGCCAAGAGGATGGAGGGTCTCATCACAAGCCAGCCTATTATGTTCATGGGTACCTAGTAGCATGACATTGCCACTATCTGGTAACCACGCCAGGGCAATGACCTTTGGTTACATGGCCAAGGGAAAGGGGATCTCATCACGAGCTAGCCTTATTATCTCTGTGAAAGTGCTTGTGGGTAACACTGTCAGCTCTAGTCACCATGCCAAGGCAGTGTCCTCTAGTTAGTCCTTGAAATAAAAAGAAAAAAGAAAATAAATAAAAGAAAGAATAAAGGCAAGAAAGGGCTTGGAAAAATTTGCATCCATGACAGGTACAGCTCGCCTTCTACAAAGGCACCCACAGGTAATATCATGCATCCCTGTCTCTCACTCTACCCGTATGTCTGGACATCCCTTGTCCACATCACCTCATTTTACATAGCCTGGATGATACCCCTTGGAGACTTTCCTTTCCTTATGGATACTAGCCCAATAGGGTGCCTTGTCCTTTTCTCCAGCCTTGTATTGTACATCTTTGTAATGTCTTTGAGCTATTGGATGATATATCATGGTTTTTATGCATATGTTTGATAATACTAATGATGAGAAGTGATTAACATTGCTATGATCCCTGTCAATAATGAGACCATGGAGGGAAAATTTTTTGATGTGCAGGACCATGCTCGATGGACAGGTACCAGTTGGACTGGTACACATGGGGAGATGATTAGTTCGAACCTCCATGGAGCTGAAGAGCCCATCAGATGGTTGTTGGGACCCCATCAGGGGTAGAGACAGGACAGTGTTTTACCTAGCTTTTGCACCTGATAAGAAGAAGGACGTTCCATCAGGGACACTTTGGCTGAGACCACCTTAGGGGGGTTTACCCACTTCCAGTAGAACGTTTCCTTTTGATGGCCCAGGACGTCACCTAGGAGCCATTGACGTCACTTTGAGTGTGTGACAGTTTGACAGGGCAGCTGGCACGTGTGGCATGATTGGGAGGCCCAAAGAGGGCCAACGTTTTGTCATTTTGTGTTGCATTTTCCCTAAAAAGGGGCTAACGTCTCCCTCAATAGGGCTTGACGTCTTGCTTATGCTCAGTTAGGGCTTTGATTTGACAATTTAATGTAAAAATAATATGATTTTGGTTTGTAGCCTTGTCGGCTATTTTTAATGACCTAAATTTAATTAAAGGTAATGATACAGTATATATTGAGGAGTTTTTCCCTCATTTTGACAATAACACACAACTCACTCTCTTGTGAGATCTGATTTTTGTGCCCAGTTGGGGTATTTCATCTTTTAAGTGAAGAGAACTTGTTGAAGAAAGTATTCTCTTGGCATTTTTGGCATTTCTCTTGAAGGAAGGTTTACAACTAGGGTTTGCATTGCTATTTCTTCATGATATGTAAGTGCCTTTTCTACAAAACTTCTGAATTGAATGGTTGTAAGCTTGTACTCTTGCATTTATTTATAAACTTTGTTGATTTTAAAACCCTAGGTGACAAGCACACAAGTAGGTACTTGTTTCATGTCCCCTAAAAGAGAAATATTCAGTCATTGAAGAAGGAAGGAATAGCCTAGCCTTTGTTACACTATTTTCATTTCTTCCCTTGTGATAGCTGTGCTTTTAAAATTTAAGAAGGAGGAGACGTCCCAGGCCTAGGTTATCTACACCTAGGGCCATCTTGCTTCTAGGGTTTGGTGATAGGGCCTTGCCATTGCAACACTCTCCCTTACCCTACTCTCTTGTCTTATTTTCCAAGTTTGACCTGAGGAAGAAGGAAAGAGCACGAGGCCTTGCCTAAGCAACATCGGAGTGAGCCTCTTTCCCCTAGGATTTTGATTCTAGAGCCCTGCCATTACAGCACCTTAGAACCCTTCCCTCTTTTCCTTAGCCTCTTATCCCTTCAAATTTGCGTCCTCTCTTTAATTGACTCCATTTACCCCTAGGCACTGATCTTAAATCCACAACGTTGAAGTGATAGTTTTCAAACAACTTCTTAAAACTCTTAAATTTGAAACCCTAACTAACTAGCTAACCCTAATTAGGTTGACGTCATACTTGGATATTCCATCTTGATGCATCATATGTCTTTGATAAGCAATTAGATGATGGTTAATAGCATTTATTGAGTAAAGGATTGATTAAATACATTGTTGGCTACATCATCTCAATATTTATTGATGAATTGATATTGTTCCACTGCTATATTAATTGACATTGATCTCATTGATATCTATTATTTTAATTGCTTATATATTGATATCATATAGTTAATTGAAGTACTAACCCATTGAATTATAGCATGCATATATATTGTTTTGCTATTGTATTTTTCGGGTAGGTGTTCTCAATTGGGGCTACACTTCTTTATTGGTTGTTTAGCCGGACTATCTAATGTTCGTGGTAACCTGTGAGGAGTAACTTTTTCTTTGACCTTTATACTTTGGCCTCTTCAAAACCCCAGGTTACTGGGGACGTCTCCCCTGGGATAACCTCCCTGAATGGAAAGAACCTCCCCATTGTGGTGACATTGGGTGGGGTAGGTTCCTGTTACGCCAGTTTTGCCTCTATCCTCTAGCCATTTGACCTAGCTACAAACTGTGCGATAACAGGCCTCGTTTGGGTAAGCTAGTACATTAACTTCCCGGAGTCGTAACTTTTGCATACAATCTCCATTTTAGGCGTGTGATATCCCGTTGGAAAGGTCTTTTCAAGAACTATGCATTATGTTGTCAAAATTTGACTTCGTCAAAAGTTTGACTATGGCACGCCAAAAAATATTTTTTAGGGCCCCAAAACATCTCTAGAAGTACATAAAGATGTGTTGACATGAAAACTTCCAAAATAATCCAATTGGATTAGGTGGGCGGCCACCAGTCTCCAGCTAGAAGATGTGTAAGGCTTCAAACATCCCCAGAAGTTTAGAACCCACAATTACAAAGAAGAACAAAATAACCGGTTGAACTAAAAATTGACAAAAGGAGTCAGTTGGAATAGGTGGGTGGCCACCAATATCCACTGAATTATAAGTACACTAAGAATGTATTTCCAAGAAGTGACAGTAGATCATCTGGGATACTTGATTTGTTACACTCTTATGTGTGAAGGCCCATGTCATCAATTTCCTTCGGTGGATGTGAGTACTATGTGACATTCATTGATGACCACTCCATGAGGACTTGGATCTATTTCTTGAAGACCAAGAGTGAGGTCTTCAAGATGTTCCAAGAGTTTAAGGCTCTTGTGGAGAGCCAGACAGGAAGAAATATCAAGATCTTGAGGTCTAAAAATGGGGGTCAGTGTACCTCCACTCAGTTTGGATACTTTTGTACCTAGGAGGGTATCAAGAGACATTTGATTGTTCCTTACAACCTCCATCAAAATGGGGTTTTTGAGAGGAAGAACATGGCTATTGTTGGTGCAACGAGATCAATGTTGCATGATCAGGGGTTACCATTTTTCTTATGGATTGAGACTTGCAGTATTGTAGTGTATCTGCAGAACATGAGTCCACATAGAGCTCTGGAGAGAAAGACTCCTGAGGATGCCAGATGTTGGACACCTTCACATATTTGGGTGTCTGAGTTTCTCTCATGTCCCTTCTAAAAAGAGGACAAAGTTGGATCCCATAACAGATAAGGGGATCCTTGTTGGATACAGTGGGGTCCTAAAGGCCTGTTGGATCTACATACCAACACTGAGGAGAATTGTTGGGAGGAGAGATGTTAGATTCAAGGAGGATAGATCCTTTCAGAGATCTTGTGAGCTGAGAGATAGAGTTGAGGAGGTCCCACAGATGTAGGATGATACATCACAAGGGACACAATCTTAGGTGTCTATTGCACCAAGTTCAGGGGTGACTGGTCCATCCAGTACAACTACAGGATCACATGTGTTTGGTATACAAACTACAGGTGCACTTCTTCAGGATATCAAACATCTATGGTGAGATCTATGGATGAGACTAAGGAGCATGAGGGTACTTCTCCATAAGATTTTAATTTAGGGAATAGGAAACTGAGATGGTTTCAAGAGACCTTGAAAGAAGCCAAGGAGCTAGTTAGTGAGCCCCAGAGGTTGATGAGAGAGAGCAGAGCACCAAAGAGATTTGGTTCGTACTTGGCCATGATGACTAGCATCATAGATTCTGATCCCACTACTTTATAGAAAGCATCAGACCAGGAGATATAGAGAGATGTTATGCAAGAGGAGTATGATTCCATTATGTGGAATGATGTGTGGGAGGTGGTGCCTAGGCCAGAGGGGAAGTCAGTTGTGACTTCCAAGTGGTTGTACAAGATTAATTATGTTCTAAATGGAAGCATTGAGAAACATGAGGCTCCATTTATGGTGATAGGATTATCTTAGGTTGAAAGGATTGACTATGATGAGACATTCACACCAGTTGTGAGATATACTTCCATCAGGATTATTATGGCCATTGTACCAAAGATGGGTTGGAAGATCCTTCAGATGGATGTGAAGACAACATTTATGAATGGTCTTATAGAGGAGGAGGTATACATTGAGCAGCCATAGGGGTTCAAGGTGTTTGGGAGAGATTCCCATGTGTGCCTCTTGAAAAAGGCACTGTATGGTCTGAAGCAAGATCCACGAGCTTGGTATTTCATGATTGACTCTTACTTGTTGTAGATGGGATTTGAGAAGAGTGAGGTGGATATGAATCTCTACTACATTGTTTGTGGAGAGGATACTCTCATTATTATCTTATATGTTGATGACTTGTTTATCACTAAATGGGAGGAGCTCATAGTTGATTGCAAGAGGGGTCTTGCTTCATAGTTTGAGATGAAGGAAATAGGACTAATGCACAATTTCTTGGGCATGTAGGTTTGGTAGAAGGACATGAACATCTTTCTGAGACAAGGGAAGTATGCAGTGGATATTCTAAGAAGATTTCAAATCGAGGATTGCAGAACTATGTCGACACCTATGGTCACCAACTAGAAGAAGCTTAGTGCTTTTGAGTCTGAGTTGGTGGATGCCAGGATATACCATCTGTCGATTGGTTCAATGAAGTATCTGGTCAACACTAGACCATATATTTGTTTTATTGAGAACACTCTCAGTCAATGTATAGTGGAGCCTAGGAGTGTGAACTGGATAGGAGAAAAACATGTTTTGAGGTGCATAGTATGATCAATGGATTATGGTTTGTACTATGTCATAGGTGATGGGGTCAATTTGCTTGGATATATAGAATCAGACTGGGTAGGATGTGCGGTTGATAGGAAGATCACTTGAGGGTGTTGTTTTGGGTTGGGATTAGCAGTTTTTTCTTGGTTCAATTGGAAACAGAGGTCAGTGGCACTGAGTTCTACTGAGGCAGAGTATATGGAAGCCATTCAAGCCAATTGTGAGTCCATTTGTCTTCGCAAGTTGTCAGTTCAACTATTTGGTCACGAATTAAGGCTGTTGAAATTACTAAGACAACTGAGAGGGGGGGTGAATCAGTTGTTACTATTCTTAAACAATTTTAAGTCTATTAAACCATTTTTAATATTTCATCAAGTGACCATCAATATTATACATCATATGAACAACATAAATAATGAGCTTCAATCACACATAATATATACACAGAGACATATTTTCACGAGGAAACCCATAAAGGGAGAAAACCTCTTCTCCTTCAAAATGATAGGTAGTCTTTTAAGTTCTGTACATCATCTATGTTTGAGCACCAACTCAAAGTGAGGCTACTACCTCTGTTTTACAAGCTCCAACTTGTTGAGAGCACCAACTCAAAGTGAGGTTACTACTTCTATTTTACAAGCTCCAACTTGTTGAGAGCACCAACTCTCTGGTTTCTCTAGCACCAACTAGAAGGAAGCACCAACTCCCTAAGTGTTCCAACACCGACTGAATGGAAGCACCTACTTCCACTTATACAAGCACCAACTTGCATATAGAAAACTCTGTGTTTTCCCAAGCACCACCCTGTCACCCTATTTTCTAGCCACAATTAGATGGAAGCTACAACTCCCAATATTCAAGCACCAACTCGAATATTAGAGGACCACAGTCCTCCCTAGCACCACCCTACCTCCCTGATTATAAGTAAAATGATTGACTAACCAAAAACGCAGGTGTTTCAATTCTGACCTCTTCTCTTCTGTCCTGCAATTATTCTATGCTTCTATCTGTTCTGCAATTATGCTCTGCTTCAGTCTGTTCAGCATCTGTTACTCATCTCTAAGTTTTATCTCACACTGCACATACTGTCGGTCTCACACTACACATACTGTAATTTTCCCTTTCTTACAGTTCAACTCATTTTTCATTCAGAACAACCAACACTTCACATTCACTCTGTCTTTCTTTTATGCACTTCACACAACTTCAGTTACACCTTGAATACCTAAGCCAACAACACTTTAGCCACTCAATCACCAACCGTTCAAGAACCATGATTCAGTTCTGCTAACTGAATCGTAACCGAACAGTTAATCGTAAAGATCAACAGTAGCCCTTCGATCAGATGCTCAAATAACCAACATCGTTGGATTAAATCCGCAGGGTCTTGCGTTTATTCCATATGCCCACTGGCTGTGACCATGGGCCTAATCAAGATGGATTTCGCATTTCGCATTTCAACAATCTTATGTCAAAGGGTCTCGATGCTCCAATTTGCGATCCCTGAAATGGAGATTAGCTCCACTAGCTCCTCCCTCTCACATGACCATCGGGGGTGACCACAGCCTACACTAAAAGGTGTTTAGCATTTCGCGAACTTATGAACTTCATCGATCCTGATCAACGGTCAAGATCTCCAATGATCCGATGGTCCAGATCTCATCGTGATCTTGCGTTTCGGGATTTCTGTGATGAAGGGTCTCGACACTCCAAGTTGTGATTCCCGAAATGGAGCTTAGCAATTAGCTCCTTCCCTTAAGCCTTCGATGATGTGACCTTGTCTATGTCCACGGGCCAGACCTTATCGCGAGTTGCAAGGTTAGATTATTTCCTTCCTTTGAATTTCTAGTCAACGAAAAGTTAATCCCTTGCCACATGTCCCTCTTGGATCAACAGTCAAGATCTTATCGCAATTTCACAACTTCACGGCCCTTCATCATGCCTGATCAATGGCCCATGATCTCCCTTTGATCAACGACTCAGATTAAGTCGTGGTTTCACATTTCGCAATTTCATAGGATAGAGCACCTCCTTTCTTTGACTTTCCAGTCAGCGAAATGCCAATCGCTCGCCATGTGCCCTCTACATCCAACGTTACACAACATACCTCAATCCAAAGGTCCAGATCAATTCTCAGGATTTCGCATATCGCAAGTTCCCACACCATGGTTTGTTGACTCCTCCAATGTGCAGGTCAACGAAATTCTAGTCGCTTGCCACATGTCCTTCTTGAATATGGACGGTCCTCTTGCTTTCGAGATTTTGTAGGCCCGCTTCATCTTGCACATAAAGACCATGCTCCTTCTTATGGATCCAATGATGGTCGATCTTCGAGCTTAGATATGATGCCTGAGATCTATTTTCTTCTACAGTGTGCTCCTCCTATCTGAATTCAGATATGACGGTCATCAGGAAGTTTGAGTGGGATCCAATGATCATTTTTTCTCTTCACTATTGATCTTGCCATTGTCATGCCATTATCGTTGCACTATTGATCGTGCTGATCTTCGCCATCAATGAAAAACACGCATACTCTGCCTCTGTCTGAAAACATGCCAACAATATCCCCCTTTGGCATTGATGGAAACCCCTTGAAAAACATGCAACTATACCACTGTAGCATCCTTGAAATTACCACACTTTCTCCCCCTTTGACATCAATGTCAAAGAAGAAACACACTCCCCCTAAGTTGTTGCGATACATACTCCCCCTGTCAACTATGAGCAGCTTACAACAGATATTCAATAAGTACTCCCCCTAACTAGGTGAACAGATTAGACGAAAGAAGTTATAACCCCCAACTTTCTACGAAAATATCCAAAAGGGGTCGATGCTAATAGTTTAGTAAAGATATCAACTATTTGTTCTATGGAAGGAATATAATTCAGTTGAACGAATCTGTTTGTAACTTGTTCTCTGAGAAAATAGTATTTTATTGGGATATGCTTAGTCTTGGATTGAAGAATGAGATTCTTGGAGACACTAATGGCATTGGTGTTATCACAGTGATTTGTAATCGGAACAGTATAGTTTACCTTCAAATCTGCAAGAGTTTGAATCATCCACAAAATATGAGTGCAGCAAGTAGCAGCAGTAATGTACTCTTCTTTTGTAGTTGATAAGGAAATAGATCCCTGCTTCTTACTAATCCATGCTACCAACGAGTCACGCAGGAAGAAGGCACCTCCACTGGTGCTCTTTCTCTCATCCACACAATTTGCCCAATCTGTATCTAAATAAGTAGTTAACTGAAAATTCTGATTTTTGGGATACCACATACCATAAGTCATTGTTCCCTTCAAGTATTTGAATATCCTTGTGACAGCTACCAAGTGACTTTGTTTAGAAGCTGACTGATAACGACCTACCATTCCAACAGCTTGCATTATATCAAGACGGGATGTTGTGATGTACAGAAGACTGCATATCATTGATCGGTATGTCCTTTAATCAACATCGGGTGAAATGTCATCTTTACTGAGCTTGAAACCAACCACCATAGTTGTACTAACAGGAGAAGAATCTTCCATCTGAAATTTCTTCAACATCTTTTTCAAATATTTTTCTTGAGAGATAAAAATTCTTGCAGAACTTTGTTTTACTTGTAAGCCAAGAAAATGTGACAATTCTCTTATCATGGACATCTAAAACTCTATTTGCATAGAGTTAGAAAACCATTGAACCCTGACCTTCAACTTGTGCATACACTTTACATACCAATCTGGCTTTATTTCTAACAACTTTTCCTTTTTCATTCATTTTATTTTTGAACACCCACTTGGAACGTATTACATTCTTGTCTTCAAGTCTAGGAACAAGCTCCCAAGTATTTTTCTTCTCAATCTGATCAAGCTCTTCATTCATAGCTCTAATCCACCCATCATGTTGGCTAGCTTCATCAAAAATTTTAGGTTCAGTCATAGAAAAAAGGCAACATGAGATTGTTCTGAGTCTTTAATCAATTTCCTTCTTGTCTAAACTCCTTTATTTATATCGCCAATTATCTGATTTTCAGGATGATTCTTTCTAACAGTTCTGAGAGGTGAGTTTGTTTCTTTCTACTGATTTATGTCAGCCCGAGTATTTGTATCTTCATCTGATTCAGATTCTTCTCTTTCTGATCCTTGGACCTATTCATCTTCATCTTCAACTATATCTTTTGTGCTTGGTTCAACACTGCTTACATTTCTGATCGGGATTTCTTCATCAACTTTTATGTCTATACAATCAACTAGTTTATGCAACCTCTTATTGTAACATTTGTACCCTTTATTGTTTGTAGCATAACCCAAGAAGATACCTTCATCAGCCTTGTCATCATATTTGCCAATATTTTCATCATTATTCTTATTATAACATTTACTCCCAAAGACTTTAAAATGCTTGATTGAAGCAGGTATTTAAAACCATAGTTCATAAGGAGTCTTGTCACTGTGTGGTCTGAGATGTGCTTTGTTAAGGATATGAACAGATGTATGAATTTCTTCCACCCAATATGTCTGAGGTATGTTCCTTTCATTCATCATTGATCTTTCCATTTGTTGTACTGATCTATTCTACCTCTCAACAACTCCATTTTGCTGTGGAGTCCTTGGAATTGTGTACTCTCTTTTGATTCCATGTTTATCACAGAACTCTTTGAAGTTCCATGAGCTAAACTCTCCTCCTCTATCAAACCTTACTGCTTTCAATCTTTTTCCTGTTTGATTCTATGTTAGAGCCTTAAACACTTAGAATTTTTCAAATGCTTCAGATTTTTCCTTCAAAAAGGCAACCCATGTTACTCTAGAATAATCATCAATAATCAACATAAAATGATTTTCATTTCCTGTACCTTCTTTCCTTGATGGTCCACATAAATCCATATGTACTAACTGGAGAGGTTTTTCTATTGAAGGAAAGTTTTTAGATTTGAACTGTGTCAGAGTAAGCTTTCCTATCTGGCATGGTTTACAAACATAATCATATGGCTTTGATATCTTTGGAAGATCCTTTATTGCCCCACTATTTTTTAGCTTGATTATATGATCAAAATTTAAGTGTCCAAGTCTCCTATGCCATAGCCAACTTTCATCATACTTGCTTAAGTGGCATTCTTCTTTTTCTTCTTTTAACACATAGACATTGTTTTATGTTCTTATCCCTTTTGCAACTAGCTTTCTTGAATTCAAAGATTTTATTATACAATATTTAGAGGTAAAAAAAAATTCACATCCTCGGTCACAGACTTGACTGACACTAAGCAGATTATGTTTCAGACCTTCTACAAACAACACATCTTCATCTTTCCCTTTGCCATTACTCAAAATTACTATTCCTTTACCTTTTATTTTTCCTGGTGCATCATTTCCAAAAGTTACATTCCCTGATTTGCTTTCACTTAGAGTTGGAAACTTACTTTTGTCTCCAGTCATATGTTTGGAACATCCACTGTCAATATACCAGGGATTCTTTTGTCTTTGGGCTGATAACACTAGTCTACACTTGTCATCTTCTTTCTTCTT
>JZKD02S2003254.1:18580-48714 GCA_000966675.3 Picea glauca | reverse complement strand
AGCCAACTTCTTCTTTTCTCTTTTTCTCTAAATCTAAGATCATGGGCCTGAATGATCCAATCGGGTGTTGCATTGCTATATTATGTAGGTTTGATTTTATCAGTTCTACAATCTTCCTGGGTTCATTTTGAAGTTGTTCGGCTCTGAGAGGATCTCATAGCCAAGACTTTTCCTCTTTTGTGAAGGCTGCTGGAAGACCTGACGTCCAGAGCAGACTTTATTTCCCCTCTCTCTTCCCCACTTACTCACCACTATCATTATTACTGGCTTAAGTTACATCAAGACCTCATGTGTCACTGCTATTCTAGCCTAGTTTTCGGAGTTAGAATGATATTGTTCTGAGTTTACTTCCATCCAATCATCCCTTTATAAACAAACGTGACATAAAACTAATGGGAATCAGGCTCTGCTCCTGCTGCAATCTAGGAGTGACTTCCAATGCCAACATTTCTGGCGTTGTTGTCGGGGACAAAGTTGAAAATTTTCCCTGGGATAGAACGACATTGAGTCTCTAATTCTGAAGGTGCATCAAACATCAGAGCCCTACAAGATTTCTACTGTGCACCTGGTGACTCCACTATGGTGACTCCAACGTTTCCACTTCACTGTCTCAGTTGTAGCTATTTTTAGCGCACTTGAAAGTTGACCCCGAGGATCTTTCTCAAGAAGGTTTCATCAACTGCTTGCTCATCTTTAGAAGTTCCCTTGGGTAACGACAATGTTAAGATATGGCCTTTGATGGTGAACAAATACTAGACACATTTGAAGCTGCCCATTTTTCACCTGGCGACTCCATGATTCGAGGATCAATTGGCGACTCCACTGGTTCGATATGGAGAAAATATTGGCTCAAAGGTTTGCTCCTTTTAATTTTTCTGCTATTCCTGGTTTTCCTAATGATGTCCCTTCTCTGGATGAATGGAGTGATTATTCGCCTAGATTTAGAGAGCATGAAGAGGACAACCCTGCTTAGCATCTCTGGGAGTTTCATGAACTCATGCATCAGTGGGAGATACATCATGAGGATGTATTATTGAAAATGTTGATGTTCTCTTTAGAAGAGGATGCTCGTAAATGGTATCATTCTTTACCCCCTGCTAGCATTTCTTCACTCGCAGAATTTCATGCATCTTTCACCACCTATTGTCAGAAGATTTATCCCTCTGAGTTAATTTTTCATAATTGTTGTGAGGGATACAACAACTGTATACCAGATGGAGATGTTTCTTACGTAGGCTGTGAGGATGATCCTGATGACTTGGATAAGAAAATAGTCCTTTCTCATCCCCATTCGTTTGCATTAGAGGAAGGTTATGTGAGTGAAGATCCCGAGGAAGAAGAAGATTATTTGGGTGAAGTTATGGAGCTGATAAAATCTCTCTTTGCCTAGCTGGATAGGTGGGAAGTTGAACGATGTGCAGAGGATTTTCCAGTCCTTGAGGCAGATGTTCTTGGCGGCTCTTTTGAAGAGGATATTGAAGATTTCATAGTCATAGAGACATTAGTTTACGCCCCTGAGGAGCCTGATGTCTCAGATTTAAAGGAAGAAACCATTGTGGAAGAGGACTGTTCTCTTTTTCTTCACGAGATTTCCCATGATGTATTTACATTTTGGATTGAACAGGAGGATCTGGAGACTGTTCCTTTTTTATAAGATGAATAAGTTTGGTGCTCACCCAACTTTAACGACTATTCAGTTGAGGAGCAGCAGAGCCCCACATCATAGATTGATGACCTGGGTAGCAGACAGCCCGTGTATGATAGCTATGAATCAAGTTCTGAGATGGACACCCAGAACTTCCAAAAGAAGACTGTAGAGCCTTCTCCTTTGTTCATAAATGAAATACATTGCGAGGAAATCATCCCCCCTGAGCATCATATTGAAAAGCAGATCTTTCTCACAGGTCCTATCTATGATGATTATGACTCTGACCCTTAGGAAAGCCAAGAAGAGGAACCAAAAGAACCAGAGGAGCAGCCAAAGATGCAGTTTATAGACTGTGCAAAGCCAGTTAGTGAGCAGCCGCTGCCCAAGATCAGTCAGTGTACATCAGATGTCCACCCACCTATGCTTACCATAGATATTCAACCACACATCCACAACTATGTAGCTGAGGAGGCTACCTGTCGCCAATTCTTTGGATTTTTCCACTGGTCCTATGAGCCTGTGAAGGAATACATGGAGTTGTATTTCCTTCACAATTTGGAGCCACCATATTTCATCTCGACTTCAGTCTATAAGAAGGAGTTGAAGAGCGTAACCGTTCTAATGTCACGGTTACACCACCTGTTTGTGATCATCGACAAAAGGAAGGATCTTCCATTTAGGAAGTTACTTGATTGGCTATGGTGGAAATTTTCTTTCACCTAGCCCCATGTACAAAGAATTTTATTAGTTTAGGACTGTACATAAATAAGCTCCTTGGAGAGTCCATGTTTAGTTTGTTTGGTTTTTACTTTTTGGCATATATTTCTTAGCATGAGGTTTTGATCTTGACTCCATAGCCCAACAGCAAGGCACTGAAACTGCAAAATGAGTTCTTAGAGCATCACAGGGACGACTCTATCCCCCATGGACCCTAATGTTAGAACCATTTCTTGTATAGGGGTGCTCTCCTCAATGGTTTGGGCCTTGGAGTGGTAAATGCAAAGTAGTGGGTTGAAAAGCCCACATATCCTAAGTTTCAGGCACAAATGCGCATCTGTTAAGCAACGAGAAAATCTGTGTGGCTGGGATCTGTGCACCCATATCTATAGTCGAGAATGGATTCTGGAGCCCCCTCACCATTCTAAATTTAAGGCGGAGGGGGGGGTCTAGAATTGAGCATGCAAGTTTGAGCGGCTAAGATTCGGGCGCTTGGATCTGCGGCTAAGAATGGATTATGGAACCCCCCCCCGCTATTCTTCCTTTAATAGGGGGGGGGTCTGGAATTGACAGTTTAAAGTGGGCCCCCTTTTATCACATCTCCTACTCCCTCTGCTTACCGCCTTCCACCATGTGTCTTCCCCTGTCACATCTCCTGCTCCTCTTCTACCTTTCACTACCACATACTCGTCCTCCACTCTCCCCGTTGTCATGTTCCTTTTTCCCTTAGAACCTCTTACCCTCTAACACCTGTACCTCCATACTTCACACCACTTCCACCTGTGTTGTGTCCTCAGTCCCCAACCTATCTCATTTGCAGCCTCATTGTCACCTACTCACGGTACATCATCTCATCATCTAGTGTCACAGCTTCTATTTCTTCGCCACCTAGTTCTTCCACCTCAGCACCTCTCGCCACACCCTCATCCACATCCTCCATAGGGGTCCCCTCGAAGAAGCATCCAAATAAAAGCTACCATGTTGTCTGAGTACAAAGTTGACTGAGGCCTTTCCCAATCCCAAGGAAGTAGTTATTATGGTAGTTGATGGTGGTTGAACATCATCTTCTTCCATAAATAGAAGGCCAGGAAAGGACCAAGCATAGAGGCGGACTGACAGTCCATCCTGACAGAGATTGCATCTGACAAACGACTACATGGGCAGTCTTCCCAACATCTTCATGCGTTGCCTGACAGAGAAGCATCTCAACGTCAAGCATTGAATTCATGATATGATCGCGCCTTCAGCGCCTGAGTCAGCTCCAAGTATATGTAGGCATTTTTTCCATTTTGTTTAGTACCGATGGTAGAGCACAGCTCCTGATTGTAAAGCTTTAATCCAACCTCTGGTTCTCTAGTTATAGAAGAACATTTGAGACTTCTTGTTTAATGGCATCCAGCTTCTTCTTTTCTCTTTTTCTCTGAATCTAAGATCCCAAGCATGAATGATCCAGTCGGGTGTTGCATTGCTATATTATGTAGGTTTGATTTTATCAGTTCTACAATCTTCTTGGGTTCATTTTGAAGTTGTCCGTCTCTGAGAGGATCTCATAGCCAAAACTTTTCCTTTTTTTTGAAGGCTACTAGAAGACCTGACGTCCAGAGAAGACTTTATTTCCCCTCTCTCTTCCCCACTTACTCACCACTATCATTATTACTGGCTTAAGTTACGTCAAGACCTCATGTGTCACCACTGTTCCAACTTAGTTTTATGAGTTACAACGATATTGTTCTGAGTTTACTTCCATCCGATCATCCCTTTATAAACAAACGTGACATAAAACTAATGGGCGTCGGGCTTTGCTCCTGCTGCAATCCAAGAGTGAGTTCCAACGCCAACAGAGTTGTGGAAAGGTAGACCTGCAATAGTCAATTACTTTAAGGTATTTCAAATAAAATGTTACATAAATACAAATGAAGAAAATTTGATTCCAAAATAGATGAAGGAATCCTTCTAGGATACACATTCGACAGTAAGTCCTATAGATGCTACAATTTAAGGATAGACAAGATAGTAATGAGTGCAAATGTAAGTTCACATCAATCAAATAAAAAATTAAAAGAAACAAAATGCAGAGAAAAAATATGAATATTTAGAAGAAGGATAACATGAAGAGGAATAACAAGAAGAAAAAACAGAGACAAAACCACAAAAAGAAGAACATCAAGAAGTACAACAACAAAGGGAAATTCAACAAAAATATAAATAAAAGGAGATAGAAAGAAGAGACACCGGAACACCTTCAAGGTATGTACAAAAGAATCATCCTGAAAATCAAATCTTGGAAGTAGAAGTGTAGGACCTCAAATAAGAAAAAGAATAAAAAGTGTTCCTAAACAAGTTTATTTTTCCCTACTATCCATAGTAGATCCTAGCATCTTTGAAGAAGCAAGCAAATATGAGCATTGGGTTAGTTCCATGAATGAAGAGTTGGACCAAATTGAAAAGAATCAAACCTAGGAACTTGTTCCTAGACCCAAGAATAAGAATGTAATAGGCACAAAATGGGTCTTCGGGAATAAACAAAATGAGAATGGATAGGTAGTAAGAAACAAAGAAATATTGGTATGCAAAGGATATGCTCAAATTGAGGGAATTGACTTTGAAGAAACATTTTCCCTTGTAGAAAGAATGGAAGCTATTAGAATGTTCTTGGAATTTGATTGGCACAAAGATTTAAAAATTTATCAGATGGATGTCAACTTTGCATCCCTAAATGAAAATATAGAAGAAGAAGTATATATTAAGAAACATGAAGGATTCTAACTATCATAGGATAGATATTATGTATGCAAACTCAATAATTCTCTTTATGGCTTAAAGCAAGCTCCTAGAGCTTGGTACTCAAGAATGGACAAGTATTTGCAACAACAAGGATTTAAAAGAGGAGTTGCAGACAACAACATCTACATCAAAATAGAAGATAAAGACATGGTGATTATTGTTTTTTATGTGGATGATATAATTTTTTGAAGTAGCATTGATAAATTGAGTAAAACGTTTGCTGAAGAAATGAATAAGGAATTTGAAATGTCAATGCTTGGAGAATTATCATTCTTCTTAGGACTGCAAATTTCTCAATCCAGTAAAGGTATCTTCATATCTTAGACAAAATACATTAACGAGATGATCAAGAAATTCAAAATGGAACACTTCAAGCCAATGAGTGCACCTATGATTACAGGAAGAAAAATAAGCAAAGATGATGAATCCATGGAAGAACACCAAAAAATATACAGATATATGATTGGAAACTTGTTATATGTGACAACTTCAAGACTAGATGTCATGCAAGCAGTTGAAGTAGTTGCAAGGTTTCAATACACACCAAAGGAAAATCATGTAAGGCAGTTAAGAGAATTTTCAGATATTTGAAGGGTACTTTGGATTATGGATTATGGTATCCAAAAGGTGAATAATTTAGATTAACAACATACACTAATGTTGATTGGGTAGGCTATATAGATGACTAAAAAAGCATGAGTGGATGTGCATTCATCTTAAGAAATCATTTGGTGTCGTGATTGAGTAATCTCTATGTCTACTGCATAAGAAAAATACATTGCAGCAGCCATGTGATGTGCACAAGTCCTTTGGATGAAGTCGGCATTGCAAGATATCCAAGTTGAATAYAGGAAACTGATCTCCATATTTTKTGATAATACTAGTGCAATAAGAATTTCTAAGAATCCTGTCATGCATTCAAAAAAAAAACACGTACCTATCAAGTACCATTTTCTAAGAGAACAGGTTGTCAACCAAGTTGTTAAATTAGATTATGTCAGGGGGAGAATATCTCATTTCCATTGATTTCAAAGAGGGGAAGTACAAAGAAAGGGAGAGAGTTGTAGGAAGTAGATAAGCACCAAGATAACTAAGTGTGGCCATCAATGAAAAAGGGGGATATTGTTGAAAATGTGTTGTCATTGATGTCAAAAGGAGATTTTATATTGTATTCCTTCGATCATTGATGAGCATCTGTGGGAGAAGATTATACATGAGTCTCTATGTGTGAACAAGAATATGCATTGATTCTCTGCAAGAGACCCTGGATGACTCTATTAAAGAATAAATCGAGGAATAAGATATGATTAGGAGGAATAGATGAAGCCAACAATCATTTCCTTCCTACGGTCTGCGAAAATAATTTTCCCCATTTGATGCTTATTATGTAAAAAGGTATGAGGAGGTGAAGAGTTATATAGAAGAATTATCTCAATCTAAAAGAAAACCCGAAGAAAGAATCCTTTCTACAGAGTAATCATGATTTACAAAAGATCAAAGAAATGGTGAAATAGATATATCCCACATTCATTGAGAAATTGTGATCAAAAGGGTTTATAATGAAAAGGCATTATCTCTTAGTTTGAATGAAAGAGAGCGGGAGAGATATGGAGCCTTATGTAAGGAATTAATTTTTGAACTATTAGATCATGATTGTTCATCCCCCAAGATCAACGGTTAAGATCAAGTATTGATTCCCGCGACAGGAAATTGAAAAAATGACTAAGTCCCAAGATGTCGTGGAGATAGTGAACATCATGGAGAATCATAGGTATGTAGAAAAATGAATGTAAACCCATGGACCCACAAACCCACAATGAGAAGAAAAATAAACTAAGTATGGAGAGCTAATAAGATATGGTGAGACCTTGAAAAATGAATAAGTATGGAAATTAGTCAGACGTACGTGATCATGAAAAGAGAGAAGTTGATTGGGAGATGTTGTAGACCTGCAGGCCGTGGTGAAATATTGATATTTGGCTAAGTATAAATAAAATACTAAGTACCAATAAAAATAGATCAAACAACCCAGGAGGTCACCATCTATCAAAGATCCAATGACCTAGAATATTTCCACTTGTCACATATCAAATGGCTCAGAGGGTGAGAGATATGAAGGATCATAATGTCTCATAGAATCACAGTGAAATACTTAGAAAAGTTTCTAAGTGTAGGTGAAAAATGAATGTGGAGGAAATTGGGGGTGCAATTTGGACATCACAGAGGTGTGAAGATATGTGAATTAAACCAATGAACCCATGGTGAGTCTTCAAGATTTTTTTTAAGTATTAGTAGAGGATATATTGATGGTCATTATCAATCTAATATTTGATCAGATGGTAACTGTGAACTGAAAATCCGTAGTCCTGATATACTAAAGAAGATTAGATCGATGGTTGTGATTGAACAAAGGTCCAAATCGGATGGGTTCCAAGTGATGAGGTAGCGTTAAGTGTTTAGATACCTCGATGGTCCTGATATCCAGGAGAATGAGATCATAGATCAACTATCCACATTTAATATTGGTTTAATCTAACGACTACTGAGCCACGAAAACATGCTATGTGTTTTGGTGGACTAAAGTTAATCGATGGATGAGATTAATTCCATAAACATATTCGGTGATAGCTATACACCGATCTTATTCTTTGAATAAATCAAGAATGGAAAGGAAGGGATGTGTATAGGTTTTTTAAGGAATTTGTAGTCCATTTTTGTGGAGATCTAGAGTTGACCCCGTATTCTTAGATATGTGGATAAATATTTGGATGTATATTTTATATAAATAAGTATTCTCTCGTGAAGTTGAAAATATGGAGCGAAGATATGTAATGAAGAGTCTGAGTTCACGGAACCGAAGATAAAAAGGGAAACAGAATGAATGAAAAGGAATGGCTTAGGGTGGTTGAGTGGTGCAAGGAATATTGATATGAAGTACATTTATTTCAGGGTGTAAGGGTGGTGCAAGGGAGAGGATTAGTGTCCTCATCTTCTTAATAAGTTGGTGTATAGATGATTGGTGTTTGTAGATTGTAAGTGGGTTCTTATAGAGAGGATTTGTTTCCTCATCTTCTTAACCGGTTGGTGTCTGGAATATTGGTTGTTGTAGATTGTAAGTGGGTGCTTACAGAGAGGATTGGTATCCTCATATTTGTAATAGGTTGGTTCTTGGAATATTGGTGTATGTAGACTGTAAGTAGGTGCTTATAGTAAGGATTGGTGTCCTCATATTCTCAATAGTTTGGTGCTTGAAAAGTCGTAATTTGGTGCTTACTATGGGGATTGGTGTCCTTCACAGGATGAATCTTGGAAAAGAATGTAACTCTTGTTTATTATAAGAAAAACTTATCGTGGTTTTCTCCCTTATTAGGTTTCCACTTAAAGTATCTGTGTACTATGATTTTGTGTTAAGCTCCATAGATATATAATTTTTTTCATTAATTATGATTAATTCTGTGATGATTAATTACGAAGATAAAAAGAAAATGTGGTTAAAATATGCAA
Organism: Picea glauca; assembly: GCA_000966675.3. Taxonomy (NCBI): domain Eukaryota; kingdom Viridiplantae; phylum Streptophyta; class Pinopsida; order Pinales; family Pinaceae; genus Picea; species Picea glauca. The sequence continues at coordinate 40,061 of JZKD02S2003254.1, read as the reverse complement.
TATTGATTCAGTCCCCCCTCTCAGTATTGTTGAATATTCCAACAATTATTACTTCTCTTTCAAAGGTATTAGCAGGAAGAATAAGGGTTTCACAAAAAACTAAGTGTATCAGAAGAAGATCGAGTTATTTCACTAAGTGCCATTAAATTTCCATGCTATGATTTTAATTCTTTTTGTCGAGAAATCAAATTTGAAGTGAAAACTGTTAAACAAAAAAATATTTGAATAATGGAGGGTACAATTAATATAGAAATATGGTATCCAGTTGAGCACATAATGAAAAGTAAATTAAATACTCAGATTTGGTTGCCAAGTTGGATGGTGTTGATGCAAGGAATGGAAAAATCCTTACTCAAACATTTTCAAATATCCTCAGGCTAAGTGAGATAGACGGGATTATAACCCTAGGTTTATATCCTGTCAAAAATCTCAATTAGAACTCAAGAAACATCATTCTTGGATCTGATGTTATTTTATAAATATGAATTTTTTTTGTCTTTTATAAAAAATAAATTGAAACAAAGTATAAATTATACTTGATGTTGTTCCCAAGATTAAACCTAAGGCTCAAAGAATAATGTCAGACATCAGGAATTTAAGAAATTGTTTTAAAGGTGATTTTTCTTCCGTTAGTTGTGTAAGAATTAAATCCTCAAATGAAATTAATAGATGAACAGAACAGAGTTCGTCTTAGTCAATTAATCAAGTTGAAAGATGAGGGAGAAAATTACAAAACTATTTAAACAAACTAAGGCATCAATGACATATGAATCTTACCTTGTTTATAGTAGAAGAAAATGTAGAGTGCACCCCTGAAAGGATATATGATATAGCGATCCAAGTAGCTTGCAGGTCTTGTATTTGCTAATAGCAAGCACAGAGGAAAAATTGCTTGCTTATCAAATAACTAAATAAAATGTGATTACAGTAGATGTTGTACTAAGTTGCAATCATTCACTTATCAGGGAGTAACATAAAGAAAACTAGAGATATGGAATACAAGAAGGGCACAAAATTTGGAATCCCTGGTTGCACTTGTATTAATACTCACAAAGGATAAGTTTTCTTAGTTACAATATGGAAAGAAGCAGTGTTTGTTCAATCTTTGATATATGTATTTATACAAAAGTTTCTCAACCCTAACCGGTTGGAATTCTCCTTATTTCTAAAATAGTAAAATAGTAAAAATTACAAAATGTGAAATTTGAAACGCTTCACTTGCATCTCTTCTGTCTCTTCATCACGCTGGCAGAGACATTTTCCTTCTTGTTATCCATCTAAGAGATAGATGGTCTCTAATCATGATCTGTACAGATGATGTGTACAAGCTATATCATTGGTTTCTGGAGGTGCTTCCTTTTTCTGGCTCAATACATTTAACACATTTTCTCACAAATTGCACCACCAGCCTAGAGGGATCTGTTGTATCATTTGCCTCAAAGGTATAAAAATTATTTTCTATATGAGGCAGTTTATCTTCCATCCTGCTAGATTCTAGAGATAAATATTGTAATCTTAAGCTAGGGTTGACTATCCATTTATTTATCAGAGTAAGATCAACCTATTTCAATTGTAAAATTTCATCCTGGGCTTCCTCCATACTTGCCTTGAAATCAGATTGACTTTTTGTCATATCAATATGTCCCATGTCTCCATAGATATTATCTCTTCCCACGTACAGTGATTCTTTGTCAAGAGCATGGAAAGATTATTCACAAGCCTTTTTCACCTCCCTAGCCAATCTTTTACTTTCAACTATATTATCCTCCCAAATCTTAAGTATTATATCTCCTCAGGTTTGTTCTGAGAGGGACAATTTGGTGACCCTGGAAACCTCCTCCTTTGTTGCTGACAGGACAACCTTTTGGAATGTAACTCTAGCTACAGTGGCTTCCTTCTCTTTTATGCAAATATTTTTTAAAGAGTGTTCTACCAATCAATAATAATCTTGAACACATTCTATTTTAGTCAAGAGGCATGGCTGGGTTGATCCCAGCTTCTCATGAATCTCTAAATCTTGGGCTTTGAAAGCTAATAGATCCACTAATACTTTTTTGGTTAAGCTTATTTTCACCTGCATCTGTCTGACTAATTCCCTGCTTTCTTGTGACTCTTTATATATCTCATCAAGGTTGATCCTGAGTTGTTGAATTTCCTGCCTTTCATGGGCTCTAGTATACTCAAAGTCTTTAGTCATATTGCTCATGAATTCCTGCTCTACATTATTTATTTTTTCCTGCAACTGGCTCACCAGCAGATCCTTCTGCTTCAACTGCTCCTTTAGGTTGCCCACTGAAAACTGGTTTGTTGTTGCAAAATATCCCATCGAGCCTACAACATCTGTAGCGAAGTCTTGTTCTTCTAGGGCCTGCCCATCCAATAGAACCCTATGCTTCTTGATAGCCACACCATCCCTTTGATGTGTTTATATTCTTACTACCACCCTTCTCTTCTTACTGAAGAAGAATTCTGAAGGAGGCATCTCTTCTGCTGAAATAGTTAAAAGATATTTTATGAATACAACTTCTGCACTCAAGTTCCCTCTACTGAATTGTAAGGGTGTGATGGATTGGATAGGACTACCTATCTCAGTGGATGGCTTCTTATCGGTTGTGTCAGTAGTTGTTTTTCCCAGTGTGGACAGTGGATTTTCTTATCCCTTTTTTATTAAAGCCTCTGTCTGAGTTTCAACGTGATGACTTGGTGGATCTGTCAATGTGGTGTCTTCCTTCTTAGTCAAAACCTCTGTCTTCTCCAAACTTTATTGAGCATCTTATTTACTAGAGAACCCTATTTCCAAGCTCTGGGTCTCAACTTGTTGTGTAGCTGGAGATATTAGGGTCTCTCTGCAATACTTTGGGAAGGCTATTTCTTCGATACTTTTGGAAGTTATAAAACTCGACCAATTTATCTAGAACCAGAGCTTGAACTGGACTCAAGACCTCCTGATAGGACCTTTCTCTTCTGAATACTTCATCCTGAGGAGAATATTTATGTTCATATATTTTCAAATTACAGAGGTCCATGTGATTACCTACAATCTTCATCGGATCGTGCTTCTTGAATTTGATATTGACCAGCTTGATTTCTTCCAGGGTCGCGGCCTCTACTTTCGAATGGCTAAAATTTAGCAAAGAAAACGTACCAATTTGTAGGGGGAAGGCAGGCCAAACCCTTTGTTATCACAATTTCGTCTGCACATGGTTACAAGAACTCAGCATCGTCAAATAGTAATGAAGTCATTCATGGCCCTGAATTAATATCACAACATTAAAAAAAGATCAAAAAATATACAAAGTAGTGAAAAATTGAAGATCTCTTTGCAGACATTGGGCACGCGCGCACATGCACGGAACAGGAACGTAGAAAGCGCACATAGGCGCACGATGCCCGACTATTAGAGCAAAAAGCCACGCACCTACTAAACGACGCATTTATGAAAGTGGTCGACCTCCCAACCACTTATGGTTCAGCTCCCAAGCTGATTTGATCCTCAAATCTGGGCTGAATCCGACTGGTGGGCTGGTCAAAGACCTAATAATGCCCTAAATGGCCTCTTTTCACACTACAAAGTAGTTACACAATAACCCAATGCAATGTTATAAAAAGACATGAATGCACCTCATTTTCTCAAGGAATTCAAAGTAATGTTATGTTGCCTATATTGTTTTAAGGACTCCATCCTTGACAAGATCACATTGGCACCATTACATTGGGCAATCCATATCACCATTGAGTGGATTTGAAAAGAGTTATTTCATCACCATTTTCCATTTTCTTTGTTGTAAGAAGAGCCAACTAGTGAGGGTCAAAGAGCCTTCCCTTGGAGGAAGAAGGGACTCATAGTCCCCTTTATTCTTGGTGCTTTGTTTTGATCAATAGATCAGCCTCAAACATTGGTGACATGGGTATTTTTGTTCTTGCTATCTCTATGTCCCTATGCTCATGATTTTATTTTTTATTAGTTTAATTCTTAATTATAGTTTTGTTTTTATTTCTCTAACTCTTTTCTCTGCAGTTGTCCTGCTCAGCAGACCCAACTGAGCTTGCAAGCACCTCTTATTTTCTCACCGAGGTGACGAAAGAGGCCCAACACCCTTTTCTATACTTCTTTCATCTCCTTACAAATTCCCCCATGAATAGTTTGATGTGCTACTTTGAGGCACACCAATCGATCTGGTAGAAATACAGGAAGATCATGTGGAGGAATCGAACAATCGAAAACCCTAATATAGGAGAAACGCTCTTCAATGTACCAATCTACTATCTTGCCTAGATTAGTCACAATTTTTTCAGAAATCCTCAAAGGTGGGAAACCATATATAATGGTATGCATTGGCACCACCACCCAGTTGCATATTTCATTGAAGAAATCTTTCGCTTTATCCTCCCATAGTTTCGAATGATAAACATGTATGGGCTCAGCACTAGTTGGAGTCCAGTTCCATCTCATCAGAGGAAAAGGTGTCATAAAATAAACGAAATCCATGATATAATATGACTTGAAGAATGGGGCAAGGTGCCCCTTGGATTTCCATGATTAATATTCTATAATCTCCCTAACCAAATTGTCTGGCAACATATTGGCCCAATCAAAAGAATACCCCTCTACCATTGTGTGCATAATAGGCACCCACGGTAACAATAAATGGGTTCTGTTTTACCTCCCATAGAGTCTACACATCATCATTGTTATATACATTATTTGAGGCTCTAGTGAAGAGACCACGTATATGCCATGGGAGTCAGCTCTGAACTTCTTAGGGCAAGAGTACCAATCCTTAATTAAGTCGGGCAGGTTTTTTCCATATTGGACACATTCCTTCTTATCAAAGTCTACTAGGAAACTGGAATTGTAAATGAAATTGGGTGTTGGAGACAATTTGTACATTACATGTAAATGTTCTGGCTGGAAAGACCCAACTATGACCTTTTTTGAATTAAAGATGGTCCTGGTCGGGATATCAACGTTTTCCAGTGCCCAACCGATCATATCATTGTAAGGCAGGAGTTTAGGCCTCATTTCTATATTATGTAGCTCTGATTGGGCCACAGTTTTGTATTTGGTAGCCAGGGTCTCCAACTCCTCGTCACTTGAATAATCTGGGAAATTGGCCAATTCATACTGTAGAATATTGAATACTTGCATCTAGGATTTAATGGTGACTATGCTTGTAGGTGAGGTGTCAGAAAGGACATCTGTGTTCTGGCTCGAACTTTCACTGGGTGCTTTAGTTTCTTTTCATGGAGCCATGGTATCAGACCACAGAACTATGTTATCTGTCACATGGAATGCGCAAAATTCTTTATCATGAAAACTTGTTGCTCAGTAAAAACGCACAATGAGATTCAAATCAATATCCTTTTCCTTTAATTGCATCGATTAACCAATACCTCTACTGACAAAGCATTTATTTTTCCTTAATGAATAAGATTTAGGTGGTGTTCCATGATATTATTTGGAATGATTATCGTAAATCAATTATTAATGTCATTAATTTTTTGTGGTTCATGATTGGGAAAAGCATAGATGAAATTTGAATTTATCCGAGTCGTTATTTGGCGACAGATTAATTATGAGATAATCGTCATTAATGCATCAATTAATCACATTTATCGTTAAGTAAATTTCAGAATTTTGGATCTCAGGATGTCCTATAACAATTCAAGCTATGAATTCTAAAATGNTAATATTTGATCAGATGGTAACTGTGAACTGAAAATCCGTAGTCCTGATATACTAAAGAAGATTAGATCGATGGTTGTGATTGAACAAAGGTCCAAATCGGATGGGTTCCAAGTGATGAGGTAGCGTTAAGTGTTTAGATACCTCGATGGTCCTGATATCCAGGAGAATGAGATCATAGATCAACTATCCACATTTAATATTGGTTTAATCTAACGACTACTGAGCCACGAAAACATGCTATGTGTTTTGGTGGACTAAAGTTAATCGATGGATGAGATTAATTCCATAAACATATTCGGTGATAGCTATACACCGATCTTATTCTTTGAATAAATCAAGAATGGAAAGGAAGGGATGTGTATAGGTTTTTTAAGGAATTTGTAGTCCATTTTTGTGGAGATCTAGAGTTGACCCCGTATTCTTAGATATGTGGATAAATATTTGGATGTATATTTTATATAAATAAGTATTCTCTCGTGAAGTTGAAAATATGGAGCGAAGATATGTAATGAAGAGTCTGAGTTCACGGAACCGAAGATAAAAAGGGAAACAGAATGAATGAAAAGGAATGGCTTAGGGTGGTTGAGTGGTGCAAGGAATATTGATATGAAGTACATTTATTTCAGGGTGTAAGGGTGGTGCAAGGGAGAGGATTAGTGTCCTCATCTTCTTAATAAGTTGGTGTATAGATGATTGGTGTTTGTAGATTGTAAGTGGGTTCTTATAGAGAGGATTTGTTTCCTCATCTTCTTAACCGGTTGGTGTCTGGAATATTGGTTGTTGTAGATTGTAAGTGGGTGCTTACAGAGAGGATTGGTATCCTCATATTTGTAATAGGTTGGTTCTTGGAATATTGGTGTATGTAGACTGTAAGTAGGTGCTTATAGTAAGGATTGGTGTCCTCATATTCTCAATAGTTTGGTGCTTGAAAAGTCGTAATTTGGTGCTTACTATGGGGATTGGTGTCCTTCACAGGATGAATCTTGGAAAAGAATGTAACTCTTGTTTATTATAAGAAAAACTTATCGTGGTTTTCTCCCTTATTAGGTTTCCACTTAAAGTATCTGTGTACTATGATTTTGTGTTAAGCTCCATAGATATATAATTTTTTTCATTAATTATGATTAATTCTGTGATGATTAATTACGAAGATAAAAAGAAAATGTGGTTAAAATATGCAATATTGATTCAGTCCCCCCTCTCAGTATTGTTGAATATTCCAACAATTATTACTTCTCTTTCAAAGGTATTAGCAGGAAGAATAAGGGTTTCACAAAAAACTAAGTGTATCAGAAGAAGATCGAGTTATTTCACTAAGTGCCATTAAATTTCCATGCTATGATTTTAATTCTTTTTGTCGAGAAATCAAATTTGAAGTGAAAACTGTTAAACAAAAAAATATTTGAATAATGGAGGGTACAATTAATATAGAAATATGGTATCCAGTTGAGCACATAATGAAAAGTAAATTAAATACTCAGATTTGGTTGCCAAGTTGGATGGTGTTGATGCAAGGAATGGAAAAATCCTTACTCAAACATTTTCAAATATCCTCAGGCTAAGTGAGATAGACGGGATTATAACCCTAGGTTTATATCCTGTCAAAAATCTCAATTAGAACTCAAGAAACATCATTCTTGGATCTGATGTTATTTTATAAATATGAATTTTTTTTGTCTTTTATAAAAAATAAATTGAAACAAAGTATAAATTATACTTGATGTTGTTCCCAAGATTAAACCTAAGGCTCAAAGAATAATGTCAGACATCAGGAATTTAAGAAATTGTTTTAAAGGTGATTTTTCTTCCGTTAGTTGTGTAAGAATTAAATCCTCAAATGAAATTAATAGATGAACAGAACAGAGTTCGTCTTAGTCAATTAATCAAGTTGAAAGATGAGGGAGAAAATTACAAAACTATTTAAACAAACTAAGGCATCAATGACATATGAATCTTACCTTGTTTATAGTAGAAGAAAATGTAGAGTGCACCCCTGAAAGGATATATGATATAGCGATCCAAGTAGCTTGCAGGTCTTGTATTTGCTAATAGCAAGCACAGAGGAAAAATTGCTTGCTTATCAAATAACTAAATAAAATGTGATTACAGTAGATGTTGTACTAAGTTGCAATCATTCACTTATCAGGGAGTAACATAAAGAAAACTAGAGATATGGAATACAAGAAGGGCACAAAATTTGGAATCCCTGGTTGCACTTGTATTAATACTCACAAAGGATAAGTTTTCTTAGTTACAATATGGAAAGAAGCAGTGTTTGTTCAATCTTTGATATATGTATTTATACAAAAGTTTCTCAACCCTAACCGGTTGGAATTCTCCTTATTTCTAAAATAGTAAAATAGTAAAAATTACAAAATGTGAAATTTGAAACGCTTCACTTGCATCTCTTCTGTCTCTTCATCACGCTGGCAGAGACATTTTCCTTCTTGTTATCCATCTAAGAGATAGATGGTCTCTAATCATGATCTGTACAGATGATGTGTACAAGCTATATCATTGGTTTCTGGAGGTGCTTCCTTTTTCTGGCTCAATACATTTAACACATTTTCTCACAAATTGCACCACCAGCCTAGAGGGATCTGTTGTATCATTTGCCTCAAAGGTATAAAAATTATTTTCTATATGAGGCAGTTTATCTTCCATCCTGCTAGATTCTAGAGATAAATATTGTAATCTTAAGCTAGGGTTGACTATCCATTTATTTATCAGAGTAAGATCAACCTATTTCAATTGTAAAATTTCATCCTGGGCTTCCTCCATACTTGCCTTGAAATCAGATTGACTTTTTGTCATATCAATATGTCCCATGTCTCCATAGATATTATCTCTTCCCACGTACAGTGATTCTTTGTCAAGAGCATGGAAAGATTATTCACAAGCCTTTTTCACCTCCCTAGCCAATCTTTTACTTTCAACTATATTATCCTCCCAAATCTTAAGTATTATATCTCCTCAGGTTTGTTCTGAGAGGGACAATTTGGTGACCCTGGAAACCTCCTCCTTTGTTGCTGACAGGACAACCTTTTGGAATGTAACTCTAGCTACAGTGGCTTCCTTCTCTTTTATGCAAATATTTTTTAAAGAGTGTTCTACCAATCAATAATAATCTTGAACACATTCTATTTTAGTCAAGAGGCATGGCTGGGTTGATCCCAGCTTCTCATGAATCTCTAAATCTTGGGCTTTGAAAGCTAATAGATCCACTAATACTTTTTTGGTTAAGCTTATTTTCACCTGCATCTGTCTGACTAATTCCCTGCTTTCTTGTGACTCTTTATATATCTCATCAAGGTTGATCCTGAGTTGTTGAATTTCCTGCCTTTCATGGGCTCTAGTATACTCAAAGTCTTTAGTCATATTGCTCATGAATTCCTGCTCTACATTATTTATTTTTTCCTGCAACTGGCTCACCAGCAGATCCTTCTGCTTCAACTGCTCCTTTAGGTTGCCCACTGAAAACTGGTTTGTTGTTGCAAAATATCCCATCGAGCCTACAACATCTGTAGCGAAGTCTTGTTCTTCTAGGGCCTGCCCATCCAATAGAACCCTATGCTTCTTGATAGCCACACCATCCCTTTGATGTGTTTATATTCTTACTACCACCCTTCTCTTCTTACTGAAGAAGAATTCTGAAGGAGGCATCTCTTCTGCTGAAATAGTTAAAAGATATTTTATGAATACAACTTCTGCACTCAAGTTCCCTCTACTGAATTGTAAGGGTGTGATGGATTGGATAGGACTACCTATCTCAGTGGATGGCTTCTTATCGGTTGTGTCAGTAGTTGTTTTTCCCAGTGTGGACAGTGGATTTTCTTATCCCTTTTTTATTAAAGCCTCTGTCTGAGTTTCAACGTGATGACTTGGTGGATCTGTCAATGTGGTGTCTTCCTTCTTAGTCAAAACCTCTGTCTTCTCCAAACTTTATTGAGCATCTTATTTACTAGAGAACCCTATTTCCAAGCTCTGGGTCTCAACTTGTTGTGTAGCTGGAGATATTAGGGTCTCTCTGCAATACTTTGGGAAGGCTATTTCTTCGATACTTTTGGAAGTTATAAAACTCGACCAATTTATCTAGAACCAGAGCTTGAACTGGACTCAAGACCTCCTGATAGGACCTTTCTCTTCTGAATACTTCATCCTGAGGAGAATATTTATGTTCATATATTTTCAAATTACAGAGGTCCATGTGATTACCTACAATCTTCATCGGATCGTGCTTCTTGAATTTGATATTGACCAGCTTGATTTCTTCCAGGGTCGCGGCCTCTACTTTCGAATGGCTAAAATTTAGCAAAGAAAACGTACCAATTTGTAGGGGGAAGGCAGGCCAAACCCTTTGTTATCACAATTTCGTCTGCACATGGTTACAAGAACTCAGCATCGTCAAATAGTAATGAAGTCATTCATGGCCCTGAATTAATATCACAACATTAAAAAAAGATCAAAAAATATACAAAGTAGTGAAAAATTGAAGATCTCTTTGCAGACATTGGGCACGCGCGCACATGCACGGAACAGGAACGTAGAAAGCGCACATAGGCGCACGATGCCCGACTATTAGAGCAAAAAGCCACGCACCTACTAAACGACGCATTTATGAAAGTGGTCGACCTCCCAACCACTTATGGTTCAGCTCCCAAGCTGATTTGATCCTCAAATCTGGGCTGAATCCGACTGGTGGGCTGGTCAAAGACCTAATAATGCCCTAAATGGCCTCTTTTCACACTACAAAGTAGTTACACAATAACCCAATGCAATGTTATAAAAAGACATGAATGCACCTCATTTTCTCAAGGAATTCAAAGTAATGTTATGTTGCCTATATTGTTTTAAGGACTCCATCCTTGACAAGATCACATTGGCACCATTACATTGGGCAATCCATATCACCATTGAGTGGATTTGAAAAGAGTTATTTCATCACCATTTTCCATTTTCTTTGTTGTAAGAAGAGCCAACTAGTGAGGGTCAAAGAGCCTTCCCTTGGAGGAAGAAGGGACTCATAGTCCCCTTTATTCTTGGTGCTTTGTTTTGATCAATAGATCAGCCTCAAACATTGGTGACATGGGTATTTTTGTTCTTGCTATCTCTATGTCCCTATGCTCATGATTTTATTTTTTATTAGTTTAATTCTTAATTATAGTTTTGTTTTTATTTCTCTAACTCTTTTCTCTGCAGTTGTCCTGCTCAGCAGACCCAACTGAGCTTGCAAGCACCTCTTATTTTCTCACCGAGGTGACGAAAGAGGCCCAACACCCTTTTCTATACTTTTTTCATCTCCTTACAAATTCCCCCATGAATAGTTTGATGTGCTACTTTGAGGCACACCAATCGATCTGGTAGAAATACAGGAAGATCATGTGGAGGAACCGAACAATCGAAAACCCTAATATAGGAGAAACGCTCTTCAATGTACCAGTCTACTATCTTGCCTAGATTAGTCACAATTTTTTCAGAAATCCTCAAAGGTGGGCAACCATATATAATGGTATGCATTGGCACCACCACCCAGTTGCATATTTCATTGAAGAAATATTTCGCTTTATCCTCCCATAGTTTCGAATGATAAACATGTATGGGCTCAACACTAGTTGGAGTCCAGTTCCATCTCATCAGAGGAAAAGGTGTCATAAAATAAAATAAATCCATGATATAATATGACTTGAAGAATGGGGCAAGGTGCCCCTTGGATTTCCATGATTAATATTCTATAATCTCCCTAACCAAACTGTCTGACAACATATTGGCCCAATCAAAAGAATACCCCTCTACCATTGTGTGCATAATAGGCACCCACGGTAACAATAAATGGGTTATGTTTTACCTCCCATAGAGTCTACACATCATCATTGTTATATACATTATTTGAGGCTCTAGTGAAGAGACCACGTATATGCCATGGGAGTCAGCTCTGAACTTCTCAGGGCGAGAGTACCAATCCTTAATTAAGTCGGGCAGGTTTTTTCCATATTGGACACATTCCTTCTTATCAAAGTCTACTAGGAAACTGGCATTGTAAATGAAATTGGGTGTTGGAGACAATTTGTACATTACATGTAAATGTTCTGGCTGGAAAGACCCAACTATGACCTTTTTTGAATTAAAGATGGTCTTGGTCAGGATATCAATGTTTTCCAGTGCCCAACCGATCATATCATTGTAAGGCAGGAGTTTAGGCCTCATTTCTATATTATGTAGCTCTGATTGGGCCACAGTTTTGTATTTGGTAGCCAGGGTCTCCAACTCCTCGTCACTTGAATAATCTGGGAAATTGGCCAATTCATACTGTAGAATATTGAATACTTGCATCTAGGATTTAATGGTGACTATGCTTGTAGGTGAGGTGTCAGAAAGGACATCTGTGTTCTGGCTCGAACTTTCACTGGGTGCTTTAGTTTCTTTTCATGGAGCCATGGTATCAGACCACAGAACTATGTTATCTGTCACATGGAATGCGCAAAATTCTTTATCATGAAAACTTGTTGCTCAGTAAAAACGCACAATGAGATTCAAATCAATATCCTTTTCCTTTAATTGCATCGATTAACCAATACCTCTACTGACAAAGCATTTATTTTTCCTTAATGAATAAGATTTAGGTGGTGTTCCATGATATTATTTGGAATGATTATCGTAAATCAATTATTAATGTCATTAATTTTTTGTGGTTCATGATTGGGAAAAGCATAGATGAAATTTGAATTTATCCGAGTCGTTATTTGGCGACAGATTAATTATGAGATAATCGTCATTAATGCATCAATTAATCACATTTATCGTTAAGTAAATTTCAGAATTTTGGATCTCAGGATGTCCTATAACAATTCAAGCTATGAATTCTAAAATGCGAAATCGCGATGTGATAATTAATTTTAATCATGTTTACCTTTTTAAATAATCGTGATTAACCTAAAAAATTTTAGGATTTCAAATCTCAGGATATTGATAGTCGCTCGAGGCAGGATTCCCGAAACGCAAAATCACAATGTAATTAATTAATCGTTAATATTTTTTTATCTTTAATTAACTTGGCTTAAATATTAATACATTTCGGGAGTTCAGGCTTCAGGATATTAATGATACAATAGATGGTAAAGACCCGATTTCCAAAATCGCAAAAATATTATTCAATTTTCCAATTGGATTTTAGTTTCTTTTTAAGTATTTATTACTTCATTCGTTTGGTTAATCAACTTCATTTAAAAAAATATGACAGGTCATTTCCAAAAAGATACATCAGAGGTTAAGGGGTATACGTGTGTTGTAATGTCCCCAAGGCCGAGCCCTGTTGTAAATCATGTCTATGAAGTATAAAGCTTGCATTATGAATTGTAATTATGTTCTATAGGCTAGTGAGCCAAGTTAATATAAGTTGGAGGGCTTATGTGTTATTAGGTCGAAGGGCCTAAGTGTTACGGCCGGGAGCCTACTTTTGTATATATAATCATGCAGAACATTAATAAAAATATAAACACCATTGCATGTAGATTGACCATGATGAATGAATGATGGGGGACTAAGCTTCCACATAGTGGGTAAGGGATTGGGGGCTGGAAGGTTGGAAAGAGAGGCTAAGTGTTGAGACTAGGGGCTTAAATCCTTGGGAATAGTATTTTAATATTATTCCAAAAGCCATATGAAATATATGTTTTATCCTAAGTTCCTTGGAAGGACGAGTGAATTCCAAATGGGAAGGAATGAGCTTCATGGGTGACAAGTGTCAACCTAAGTGCATGCAGTTAAAACTGTTGAGTTGAGTCATGATGGGGGTTCCTCCTCCATTCTACTGTGGACTGTCTGAACCAGAAATCTTGTGTTTACTCCGAGTTAAATGTGTTTAATTTGATTTAAATTCATGTTATTAATTAAGTATGAGAATGATGTTGTTCCACACCGTAGCATTTTTCCCGGCCAATGGGGATGAAGGTCGGGGGAACGTTACAGTTTGGTATCAGATCCTATTTTCAACGCTGAGCCCGGATGGGCCAGATAAGTGGTCTTTGGACCGAGGTTTTGAGAAGAAATTGTGTCTAGAGGACTAATTTCAGACCTCAAAATGTTTCTGAGTGTCAACGAACTACTTGACCATGTTACAAAGATCATGAGGTGTAGCGGTATTATAAAACTACATCCAGTGTGGTATATGGCCACAGGGAGAGAGAGAACTCCACACCAGAAGTGTTGGAGCCATAGGATCTGTTCATGAGGAAAGGAGAACCCTCACAACCATCAGATATGGAGAACATGCACAAGGTTTAAAACCCTTTGGAGTTGCACAGGAGTGTGGAAATCACGATACGTGAAATCCCAAATTCATCAGGACTATCCATTGGAAAGGACGCGTGGAGAGCGATCAGCCTTTCGTTGACTCGTGACCTGAAATGGTCTAAGGGTGAGTTCATGAGATTTCAAGAAATGCAAATTCACGATTGGATCACAACCATCGATCTAAAGAGAGATCTGGACAGTTAATTATCTAGGAAGAAATCGACATTTTAGGAATAGGGAGGATGAAGGTGGAAAATCTTTCGACCTCATGACACACGAAATCTCGATACGTGAAATGTCGGTGAGATATGATTCGTTGTATCGTGGGGAATCAAGACCGTTGGATCATTTTGTGAATTCAGCGATCGTGAACTTGGAGCGCAGGCCAAATTCTTGGTCACTCCAAGTCCCGAATCGCGAAAGGGATTAACAAGGGTAGAATCGGATGGTGGAGCGCTTCCAGGAAGAATTGTTGAAATCCCATGAGCCATCATATCAGAGGAGGCTCACAGCCATTGATCTCATACATGAATTTTCCATATCAGAATTCAGGGATGGAAGTGACAAGAGATTTGGAGTCGCTGCATCGCGAACTCCTGGTTACCGAAAACCCGAAACCCTGAAATCCCAAAATGATCTACAACGTAGATCGTAGGAGAGGAACTTGACCATTGGATCAAGTAGGTGAATAGACCGTAATTTCATAATTTCGGCAAATGGAAGTTTGATATGTGTAGGTGCATGAAATCCTAATGCCCGAAACTCTGAAATGAAAAGTGAAAGTAGTGGGGCCCCCTGACATCGCTAGGAGTGAGGTGGACCTTCTTAAGGACACCATGTGTCACTACCTTGGTGGGCGACAATTTTTTTGTGGGCCTGGAGGGTAAGGAAATCAAATTTTTGGAAGTCGGGAGTTGGAGAGGGAATCGAATGCGAGAACCTCCGGGACCAAAACCCCAAAACCTGAAACCCTGAAACCCCAAAATCTCGAAACCCAGAGTTCATTTCGAGAGCCTTGTAGCACCTAGAAGTTTAGTATTTGGTCACGACCCATGATCACATGGGTTAGGGACTAAGGAAATGGGATATATCACCCAAAAATTACAGAGCCGAGAAGAGCTTGGAAAATTCATGAAATCAAAACATTTTCTTAAATCGGATTGGTTTTGAATGTGTGGAATTTGTAAGAAGAGATGGCCTGACAAATTCTGGTTGTCTACACAATGTGATTGCAAAAGTTTGATGAGTGCTAGAACTGATTAGAATTGCCACAGAGTGCTGAGAAATGGAAGAGGTGTTGATTGCCTCCAATTCAGAGAACGAAAGAGAAGGAAGGGATGTCAACTTGGGAGTCGAAGGATCGAACTCCAATGGGCATGTAAGAGAATTGGATAAGGAAGGACATATGATAAAAATCATTGAAAGATTGCAGAAAGATGCCCAGGCTCACTGAGATGATAGCCGAAAGATCATGAAATTCAGGGATAGGTAGGGTCAATTCAACTTAAGGATGTTGAAGAGTCTGGAAAGAATAGAAAAGAAATTGGAAAAGTAGAGTGACTCAAGCAAGACAGAGAGTCACAGGACCCCTGAGAGGAAAAGAAGATCAAGGAGTGTCAGCAGACATCGTCGTCACTCCCCAAATCTTTCCAATAGGGAAGCACATAGTATTTCAAGCCCATCCCCTACCATAAAACACCGAAGATCTGGAGTGGATGAGTTGAAAGGGGAAATGAACAAGATTAATCTTCCTATGTTTGATGGAGAACATAAGAAGGAGGAATATGTTGAAACATGGTTTCTTGGCATGAAGAAATATTTCCAACTGCAGAATTATTCCTCTCATGCAGAAGGAATAATTGCGATGTATCAACTAAAAGGAAAATCATCCATGTGGTGGGATCATCTTGTGCAGGTGCAGCATGTTAGAGAGAAAGATGTCACATGGAAGGAATTCAAGAGGTATTTCGAGAGGAAATACTTGACTAAAATATACTATGACAGAAAGATGAAGGAGTTCTTCGAACTCAAGCTGGGTAGCATGACCATTGATGAATATGAACGAAGGTTTTTGGAATTACTAAAGTATGTTCCATTCATCAAAGATGAGGTTGTCAAGATTCAGAGGTACCTGAGTGGATTACCACCTCCTATTGGGGATAAGATTCAGTATGATGATCCTAAGACTATGGAAGAAACAATAAGAAGAGTGAAATGCTTATATGAATAGCAAAGAGAAAAGCCTACTTTTCGGAAGGCTTGGGTTGACCATAAGAATTTTAAGAAAGAATAGAGGCAGAAGGGAAATAAGCCACACTTTTTCGGAAATAGTCCTCAAGGGAATCCATTGTTTAGAGAGCCAAGAATGGATGAAGTGGGAGAGCAAAGGCTGAGACAGATGCCCATTCAGTGTTGGGGCTGTAAACAGAACCACAAGTATAGAGATTGTCCCCATAAAAATGGCAAAGCAAGAGCTGTCCATAATGTTCAACCCAAGGATCTACGCAGCCCTGGACAACAAGCATGCTGAATTTCAGTCGCACATGATTGAAGTGGAAGGTATGATTAACAACCAACCATTTATTATTTTAATTGATTCAAGGGCTAGCCATAGTTATGTAGACCCTAGAGTGGTAGAAAGTTTACATTTGATAAGAAGAAAACATGAAAATTCTTGGGTAGTGCATCTAGCTACAAGAACCAAGAGAAAAGTCATGGAGTTAGTCAAGTCCTGTCTTGTAGACATGAATGGACTGAGCACGAAGGTAGATTTGAATATTCTGCCTTTAGGCTCTTATGACTGTTTAATTGGGATGGACTAGTTGGACCAGCACCAGGCCCTCCTGGACTATCGTAACAAGGAATTTACATTCCTGGATGAGGAGGGGAATCAGAAAATAGTCCAAGGAATTCCCAGAGCTATGGTTGTTAGAGAAATCTTCGCAATGCAGCTGAAGAAGTGCTACAAAAAAGCTTGTCAATTATTTGCAGCCCATGTGGGGGAAACGCCTAAGGATAAGGTGTCAAGTATTGAGGATCATGAGGTACTTAAAGAGTTTGAATATGTACTACAAGAAGTACCTAGACTACCTCCGAAGAGAGATATCGATTTCTCTATAAATTTGATGCCTAGAGCAGCTCCAGTGTCGAAATATCCTTATAGAATGAGTACGCCAGAGATGAAAGAGTTGCAATTGCAGCCTGAAGAGATTCTAAAGAAGGGGTACATTTTCCCAAGCATGTCACCTTGGGGTGCCCCGGTCTTGTTCGTGAAGAAGAAGGACAGGACGTTGAGGTTATGCATTGATTTCAGACAGTTGAACAAAGTAATTGTCAAGAACAAGTATCCTCTACCGAGGATTGACAATCTTTTCGATCAGTTGAAAGGTGCAAAAATATTTTCGAAGATGGATCTCAGATCGAGATATCACCAAGTAAGAATAAAGGATGAAGAAATCATTAATACCACCTTTAGAACAAGGTACGGTCATTACGAGTTCATAGGGGTGTCGTTTGGACTGTCAAATGCACCTATTGTTTTTATGTGCTTGATGAATGGTGTATTCAGAGACTATCTAGACAAGTTTGTCATAGTATTCCTAGATGAAATTTTGGTGTATTCCAAGTCAGAGGAAGAGCATGAACAACACCTAAGGATGGTGCTGCAAGTGTTGAGGGAACACCAGATGTATGCCAAGTTGAGAAAATGCTCGTTTTATCAAAGCCAGATCCATTACTTGGGGTACATTATTTCAGAAGAAGGGATCGTCGTGGATCCTGAGAAGGTTGAGGCCATCAAAGAATGGTTAGTGCCAAGGAATGTGGTAGAATTTATATCCTTTATGGGTCTAGTAGGCTATTACAGAAGGTTTATCACAGGTTTCTCAAAGATAGCTCACCCTATCACTTCCTTGCAAGGGAAGGAGAAACAGTTTCAGTGGACTGAAGAGTGTGAGAAAAGTTTCCAGTGATTGAAGCAGTTTTTAACCAGTGCTCCAATATTGAGGATTGAAGATCCAAATGTAGATTTCATAGTATGCACTGATGCATGAAAAGAAGGACTAGGAGGGGTCCTCAGTCAGAACGGATTCGTAATCTGTTATGAGTCCAGGAAGCTGAAAGAGCACGAAAATAATTATGCCACTCACGATTTGGAATTGGCAGAAATCATTCACGCTATGAGGAAATGGAGACATTACCTCATGGGAAGGAGATTTTAATTGAGAATAGACCACAACAGTCTGAAATATTTGTTTGGTCATCCAACCTTAAATTCTAGACAAAGTAGGTGGCTGGAATTTTTGTGTGAATACGACTTTGAGATCAAGCATATNGTTTTGAATGTGTGGAATTTGTAAGAAGAGATGGCCTGACAAATTCTGGTTGTCTACACAATGTGATTGCAAAAGTTTGATGAGTGCTAGAACTGATTAGAATTGCCACAGAGTGTTGAGAAATGGAAGAGGTGTTGATTGCCTCCAATTCAGAGAACGAAAGAGAAGGAAGGGATGTCAACTTGGGAGTCGAAGGATCGAACTCCAATGGGCATGGAAGAGAATTGGATAAGGAAGGACATATGATGAAAATCATTGAAAGATTGCAGAAAGATGCCCAGGCTCACTGAGATGATAGCCGAAAGATCATGAAATTCAGGGATAGGTAGGGTCAATTCAACTTAAGGATGTTGAAGAGTCTGGAAAGAATAGAAAAGAAATTGGAAAAGTAGAGTGACTCAAGCAAGACAGAGAGTCACTGGACCCCTGAGAGGAAAAGAAGATCAAGGAGTGTCAGCAGACATCGTCGTCACTCCCCAAATCATTCCAATAGGGAAGCACATAGTATTTCAAGCCCATCCCCTACCATAAAACATCGAAGATCTGGAGTGGATGAGTTGAAAGGGGAAATGAACAAGATTAATCTTCATATGTTTGATGGAGAACATAAGAAGGAGGAAGATGTTGAAACATGGTTGCTTGGCATGAGGAAATATTTCCAACTACAGAATTATTCCTCTCATGCAGAAGGAAGAATTTCGATGTATCAACTAAAAGGAAAAGCATCCATGTGGTGGGATCAGCTTGTGCAGGTGCAACATGTTAGAGAGAAAGATGTCACATGGAAGGAATTCAAGAGGTATTTCGAGAGGAAATACCTGACTAAAATATACTATGACAGAAAGATGAAGGAGTTCTTCAAACTCAAGCTGGGTAGCATGACCGTTGATGAATATGAACGAAGGTTTTTGGAATTACTAAAGTATGTTCCATTCATCAAAGATGAGGTTGTCAAGATTCAGAGGTACCTGAGTGGATTACCACCTCCTATTGGGGATAAGATTCAGTATGATGATCCTAAGACTATGGAAGAAACAATAAGAAGAGTGAAATGCTTATATGAATAGCAAAGAGAAAAGCCTACTTTTCGGAAGGCTTGGGTTGACCATAAAAATTTTAAGAAAGAATAGAGGCAGAAGGGAAATAAACCACCCTTTTTCGGAAATAGTCCTCAAGGGCATCCATTGTTTAGAGAGCCAAGAATGGATGAAGTGGGAGAACAAAGGCTGAGACGATGCCCATTCAGTGTTGGGGCTGTAAACAGAACCACAAGTATAGAGATTGTCCCCATAAAAATGGCAAAGCAAGAGTTGTCCATAATGTTCAACCCAAGGATCTACGTAGCCCTGGACAACAAGCATGCTGAATTTCAGTCGCACATGATTGAAGTGGAAGGTATGATTAGCAACCAACCATTTATTATTTTAATTGATTCAAGGGCTAGCCATAGTTATGTAGACCCTAGAGTGGTAGAAAGTTTGCATTTGATAAGAAGAAAACATGAAAATTCTTGGGTAGTGCATCTAGCTACAAGAACCAAGAGAAAAGTCACGGAGTTAGTCAAGTCTTGTCTTGTAGACATGAATGGACTGAGCACGAAGGTAGATTTGAATATTCTGCCTTTAGGCTCTTATGACTATTTAATTGGGATGGACTAGTTGGACCAGAACTAGGCCCTCCTGGACTATCGTAACAAGGAATTTACATGCCTGGATGAGGAGAGGAATCGGAAAATAGTCCAAGGAATTCCCAGAGCTATGGTTGTTAGAGAAATCTTCGCAATGCAGCTGAAGAAGTGCTACAAAAAAGCCTGTCAATTATTTGCAGCCCATGTGGGGGAAACGCCTAAGGATAAGGTGTCAAGTATTGAGGATCATGAGGTACTTAAAGAGTTTGAATATGTATTACAAGAAGTACCTAGACTACCTTCGAAGAGAGATATCGATTTCTCTATAAATTTGATGCCTAGAGCAGCTCCAGTGTCGAAATATCCTTATAGAATGAGTACGCCAGAGATGAAAGAGTTGCAATTGTAGCCTGAAGAGATTCTAAAGAAGGGGTACATTTTCCCAAGCATGTCACCTTGGGGTGCCCCGGTCTTGTTCGTGAAGAAGAAGGACAGGATGTTGAGGCTATGCATTGATTTCAGATAGTTGAACAAAGTAATTGTCAAGAACAAGTATCCTCTACCGAGGATTGACAATCTTTTCGATCAGTTGAAAGGTGCAAAAATATTTTCGAAGATAGATCTCAGATCGAGATATCACCAAGTAAGAATAAAGGATGAAGAAATCAGTAATACCACCTTTAGAACAAGGTACGGTCATTACGAGTTCACAGGGGTGTCGTTTGGACTGTCAAATGCACCTATTGTTTTTATGTGCTTGATGAATGGTGTATTCAGGGACTATCTAGACAAGTTTGTCATAGTCTTCCTAGATGAAATTTTGGTGTATTCCAAGTCAGAGGAAGAGCATGAACAACACCTAAGGATGGTGCTGCAAGTGTTGAGGGAACACCAGATGTATGCCAAGTTGAGAAAATGCTCGTTTTATCAAAGCCAGATCCATTACTTGGGGTACATTATTTCAGAAGAAGGGATCGTCGTGGATCCTGAGAAGGTTGAGGCCATCAAAGAATGGTTAGTGCCAAGGAATGTGGTAGAATTTATATCCTTTATGGGTCTAGTAGGCTATTACAGAAGGTTTATCACAGGTTTCTCAAAGATAGCTCACCCTATCACTTCCTTGCAAGGGAAGGAGAAACAGTTTCAGTGGACTGAAGAGTGTGAGAAAAGTTTCCAGTGATTGAAGCAGTTTTTAACCAGTGCTCCAATATTGAGGATTGAAGATCCAAATGTAGATTTCATAGTATGCACTGATGCATGAAAAGAAGGACTAGGAGGGGTCCTCAGTCAGAACGGATTCGTAATCTGTTATGAGTCCAGGAAGCTGAAAGAGCACGAAAATAATTATGCCACTCACGATTTGGAATTGGCAGAAATCATTCACGCTATGAGGAAATGGAGACATTACCTCATGGGAAGGAGATTTTAATTGAGAATAGACCACAACAGTCTGAAATATTTGTTTGGTCATCCAACCTTAAATTCTAGACAAAGTAGGTGGCTGGAATTTTTGTGTGAATACGACTTTGAGATCAAGCATAT
>JZKD02S2003254.1:0-18570 GCA_000966675.3 Picea glauca | reverse complement strand
ATACCACTCACACCCCCCTTACACATTTCCTCCACTCACTCTACCATTTACCGTCTGACTACTCTCCCTACACCTCACCTCCCATATCTACTTCCCCCTCTCATGACACGCCACATGTCCCCTCATTCCCAATACCATCCAACTCTTTGCCTACTCCTATCACTTACACTCCCCCATCCACTCATCCCATATCCTATTTGACACTTGTCCCCATGTCATCCTATACGTAACCACTTTCCTCCTCCCAAAACCATTTTTTACCAGTCATCTTTTGAGGTGATTTCCAGGATAACCAAGGCTAATTTTGAGAAACCAAAAGAGGTTTTCTCTCATCATGGACCAAGGAAAAATAACCTCTTTCAGTTTTTCTACAAATGTCACAGATTGGGAGAATCGAGAGCATATTTGGGGATTATTTTCAGGATTTATTTGCTTCCTATTTTACACATATTTATCAAATATAGATCTCAGATAGCTGGAGATGAATTTAAAAAAATTGAGATATTTTTCTTCTTAAAACAATCTTATCTACAAAAACCTCCTTCAAATTTTACACAACTATCTCAGATTGATATATTCAAAGATATCACTGGACCCTATTTTTCATGAATTCGGGAGACAAAAAGTCAAAAGAATAGATGGAAAATAGATTGGATTCAAAGACATAGATCACCCACAGATCCCATCAAAACAGTGCCAGATCTCTGAATTAATCTCAACAAACCTCTATGATTGTAATAGCTATTTTTATATTTTTCATAAAATAAATCCTGCTCATTTATGACAGGATCCTTTGTAAACAACTTATAAATACTTCCCATTTCGAAGTATTATGGGTTTGGACCTTTTAGTAGGATAGGACGAATATTGTAAAGCAGTTCACAGAGCCCCTTTAATCAAATTTCAGTAATACAAGACAATCTTTTCAGGATTCTTGTGGCATATCTATTTGGTGAAGTGTCTCTTCTGTAATATTTTTTCCCTGTTACATATTGTTTTATCTTTGAATTATTCAATAGAATATTAAGAGCATAATTTTTTTTAAAGTACACTCTGTTTCTAGATTTTGGATAATTTCTATGTTTTATACTAGAGGGTTAGTTCGAGAATTCTTAATTTCTCTGCTACAATCCTCTTTCCTCACCTTTTCTTTCACATCACTCAACAATCTCAAGAATCCAACAAAGGTGCCTATCATGCCCTGTAAGTTTTCTTGTAGAACTTGCCTTGATTGAATTTGGCCTATTTGACTCTATTTCCCAATGGCCTTCCCTTCCTGTCCCAACCAACAATCTAAAAACCAAACCCTGTACTATCATAACTAGCCTAAAATTCCCATCAAACAAAGTTAAATATTATTGAGAGATCCCTCTATGGGTCTAGGAGGGCTAGATCCTGGACTCCAAAGAGGTTTGTGGTTACCTCTGTCAATTTCTTCCTTAGCCTGAGAAATTGTGGAGTGATATTAAGCACTACAAGAACTTCCACATGTCCCTAGTCATGATCATTTTAATCAATTCGATGAGTCATGGAATATGTGGATCATACTAAAAGATCATGAGTAAGAAAAATAATTTATCAAAGTACTCGTCATCATACATAGCATGCGAAGTGGGATGTATCATCATTTGTACCTGTCAATTGTCCAAGTGGTTACACAGATCAATTGTCTTATTCAATGTGTTTTCAAAACTGGCACCTTGTTTGTTATCTACATCAACGAATTTATTTGAATTGGCCCCTGCAAAGCTAGAAAAACTCCCTGATTCTCACTGCATAGTAGATAGATCCCTATTTTATATCCAAGAGTCTAGTCTTCTGGTCTCATTTGCACTTATGGGAAAGGGTGGACACATGAACAGGAAAGAACCTGAAGGGCCTAAATTCATGGACGATTACGAAGATACCCAAATCATTTTTTATCGGGAAGGGCAGTATCTCTCTGCACTAAACTGGATGGTCATCATTATGCTAAAGCCAAGGAATTTGCATAGGGTTTCAATGGACAATGGGCCCGAGTTGGAAACTTGGCCATGCAATTTACTAAAGAATCCATAGCTGCAGTGTGAAACCTCCCCACTAATGGCGAAAGATGGTTTAAAAATAAATTGATCACAGGTGGAGACGTTAATCAGTTTTTAAAGCCTGAACATAGAGACCCCAATTGGGCCAAGGGCATCCATAGGGATTGGATTGTTGATGAGTGGATGGAATAATTTCTCCTTTTTAAGAGATTCATCACTTGCAAAGGGTGTTATTCTATTGTATTATTATTCCACCTACGATTTCTTCTTCATATAGCAGGGATTAAGAGGATGAATTTACCTTACTATTTATTAAGGGATCTCAACAAGATGGCTATGAGAGTTCAAACGAACCCCAAGACTCCTCATGGAATTTTTCATCAAGGATTGATTAAAGTTCTTGTTAAGGCCAAATTAGGAAAGTTGCAGGAGACTTGGGATCAATCCTTGATCCAATCGAGGTATGAGAAGGAAAAGAATGCCTCTACTTCTCAATCACATGGAAATATTGTTAAGCCTGATCAAGAAACTCCAACTAACGACGGTCAATCCACTCCTGCAAAGAAAGGTAAATGAGAAACATGCTTTGAGACTCCAGATGAGCCTATAAAATCTACATCATCCAACCAACAAATAGAGGCAGGGTCTTCTCATAGATTAGGTGGAGGTAAGCACCCTTTCCCTTTTGCACAAAAAAATTATTCAAAAAGGGATAAGAGGACAGCAGAAACTAAGGTTTCAGTGGAGGACCAACAACCTGTAAAAACAACAAAATATCTTAAATATCCTGTACATTTTAAAGAGCCTATCCCAGAGGTTAATCATCATGCATCAATTTCCTTCGATGATGATACCTCTAGGTATCGAATTTTAGTAAGTAAACGAAGCACAAGGCCTCAAAACAAGTTCAGGTTGAATTCTAAGATAGTGAATAAACCTGCCATCTTAGAGAAGGCTATCATCATTGATGAGGAGCCTATCAAACACACTGGAAAGACATATACAAGAAATAAAACTCATTTATCTAAGCCTATGAAGGATAAATCCAAGGAGGGTGGTTTGATTATACATAAAAAGACAATCATTGGGAAAAACAGAGTTCTTACCAAGAAACAGAGTAAGAAATATATGAAAATCCCAAACCCTAAGATTGGATCTGAAGGGAATGAGCCTAAACATATTCAAACCCGATCCCAATATAAGCATACCAGGAAGAATATCTTAGAATTATTGGCAAAAGAAGCCTCCTCCATTCTGCATAGAAGGTTGTCAATTTAAGAATATCACTTCCAGGATAAATCAATTTTTTGATATTTAAACTAATGGAGGATGGAAAAAATCTTTTGGTTCCATATGTCTAAGGTATCATGCTCCTTTTTGGTCATGTCCTGCTACAACCCAAGAAAAAAAAAGAGTTTAATACACGCGAGACTATTTTTTTTAAAGTCGCTACAAGAAGTTCCTATAGTCATTTACATAGGGAAATGAAGGCGCTACCGGAACACTTGTAGCAGTTGATTTTGTTGTTGTTTGCACCCAGTTTCCAATTTTGCAATAGGAGAAGGCTATGAATTATATAGGCATGTAATGGATCATTTTTTAAAGATATGCAATGTATTTTTGAGAAAAGAACTATAATTATATATGAAGATTGATCTAGATCAGCCACTTGTGCTGAGTTGTTAAAGGTTAGTTTCAAGTGGAGCTTTGAAGATCGAAGATATATGGGAAAGATATGGATAAAGAAGCATTGAGAAATGTCATCATTCAAATGCAAAGAAAGTCAAGTAAAGAATATGTATGCAAGGTTTTTTCCTTGATTTTAGGATATTTTTTTAACTTGTTATGATTTGGTATATCAATTGTTAGGAAGTGAATTTCATCTTGAGGTTTTGTAGAGATTTCCTTTGAGGTGTCCCTGATTCTCAAGATTAACCCTAATTACATGTAACTTATTTTGAAACTCTATGTATTGGATAATATATATGAAGAAAGGGTTGGATCCATGTTTTCCTTAAAGACTTTATCTTATACAAGTGTTTGGATTGACCTTATCTGTGTAAAGATTTCAATGGTTAATGAAGTCATTAGTTGGTGTGTATCATTATCTTTTGTTTATCATTTTTTATTCTCCATCTTGAACACATTATTACTATTATATGACGATATAGTTGTATGTATGTGTTGAGAGGGTTTATCTATTTTTATAGTTCAATCTTCACCACATGTTTGTTTAAGATCCTTTAAATCTGGTTCAAAAAGAATTTCTAAGTTTAAGATTTATTCTTCTACTAGTTAATTATATCAAAGAACAGATTGTTATTTTATGGTTATCAGTCTTGTTTCACTTTTCTTCTTCATCATATATCTTACTCTCACTTGGTTCAACTAATGGCTTTATTTACCTGATCTGCTGCACATAGAGAAGAGATCTTGACATCTTATCCTTTAAGCCCCTTTTAAGATCAAGAGTTTGATCCTCCCACCTCTTAAAAAAAAAAAATTTAAAACTTTTGAAATGAGATGTGCTATGATTTTTCCTAAGAAGTTTAGGAACAACTTCTAGTGCTAATTCTAGCCACCCCTCAAATTAAATACAAGATTGAAATAAGATACAAACCTTCCATTCTTGATAATATCATATGCTGGAAATGTTTTGAAGATTATCAGTAGATCAAAAAATCATGGAAGTCATAGATGAGTTTGCAAATACTCATATTGATTCAAATCATGAACAATACACCAAACAAGAGATTGGGGAGGAGGATGAAGAGATTCCTAAATTTAGCAATTACATGGTTGAGAATAAAGTCTTGTAGCTTAAGAATAACTTCATTCCTAAAGGGTTGGTGTCTTTAGAATAGTTTTTTGATAGAAATGGTGTACCTGTCAAATCATCTATCCTTTCCAAAGATGATAGAATTTAGGAATATAATATCGGGAATGAAAAATATCCTAAATATATTAAGTTGTCCAAAAAATATTCTCGTTGATCATGATGGATGGTTTTTCAGGATACAACGAAGTGGCCACGCACCTATATGGAAGAGATAACACAAACTTCACAACATCATGGGGAAATTTCGTGTACGACAAAATGTCTTTTAGTCTAACAAATGCAGGGAAAAAATTTCAAAGAGATATGAATATTTCTTTTGTGGGTGAGAGACGCAAGTTCATTGTCATATACCTTGATGACATGATTTTTTTCTCCAAGACAGATGAATATCACATCAAGCATTTAAGGAAAACCTTTTTGAAGTGTAGGAAGTTTGGGCTATCCTTGAACCCAAAAATTTCTTATTTTTCTATGGAATAAAGAAATATTCTTGGCCATATAGTATCCAAAGAAGGGGTGAAGATAGATCTGGAAAGGGTGGAGGAAATCAAACAAGTTTCTCATCCTAGGAACAAGAAATAAGCACAATGTTTCCTATGTAAAATAGGCTTTTTGAGAAAGTTTGTCCCCAATTTTGCTGAAATGGTGAAGCATATTACCAACATGTTGAAAAAGGATCATGAATTCAAGCGGACAGCTAAAGACATAGAATATTTCTAGTAGATCAAGGAAGCCTTGGGAGAATCTCCAGTTCTAGTCAACCCAAATTATGAAAAATATTTCCTCACTTTCTCTTTTTCATCAGCACATACGATAGTTGTTTTGTTGCTCTAGAAAAAATAAACAAACCAAGAGCAGCCCATATCCTTTTTCAGCAAGGACCTGAGAGATGTTGAGCTAAAGTATAGTAGCATGGAAAAGAAATTTTATGCATTAGTCAAAGAATTAAAGGATTTCAGAGATTATGTATTTCACTCTAAGATATTATCTTATGTACCTACCAATACTATAAAGTACATTCTCACACTACCTAACAGTGAGGGAAGAAGAGATAAATGTATTGCTAATATTCAGGAGTATGACGTGGAGATAAATCCCACAAATCTAGCAAAAGGACAAGGACTAGCGAAACTATTGGTTGAATCTAACTACAATGTTTTATACTTGAATGCATTGTCAACAAACATCGTAGAAACATATTCTAAAGAGGATGAAACACAAGAAACATCCTTAGAGGTAAGCACCAAATTTTATCAGTTTGATTAGTATAAAGACACCATATTCTACTTGTAATATTTTATCTTCCCACTAGCATGGGATAAATCTAGGGCTAGATCTATTAAGCTTAAGGTTGTAAAATATTGTATTTTGGGGGAAATATTTTTTTGGAAGGACCCGAGGGGAATCCTACTAAATTTCCTCACTAAGGAAGAAAGTGAGGGCATAATCATTGAGTTTCATAAGGATGTGTGCGGGGGTCACCATGCTTGGAGAGCCACTGCATACAAGATCCTTAGAGCTGGGTATTACTGGCCTTCTTTATTTTCTGATGTAAATTGCTTGGTTTGAGCATGTGTAGAATGTCAAATGTTTGTAAGGAAGCAGAATTTGTTTCCCCTCCCACTAAAACCAATCAAAGTTGAGACACCTTTCCAGTAGTGGGGATTAGACTTCATTGGTGAGATTAATCCAAATTCAAGTGGAAAAGACAAATGGATTTTGAGAGCCACAAATTATTTTGCAAAATGGGTAGAGGCCATACCTACAATGGAAGCCACCGATACAGACATCATAAAGCTCCTATAGGAAAATATCTTGGCCATATTTGGATGCCCAAGAAAGATCATTGTTTATAATGCTCAGGCCTTCAAATATTCCAAATTGGTTAAGTTTTTTCAGGACTATATCATAGATTTGGGACACTCTACTACTTACTATCCACAAGGAAATGGTTTGGCCGAATATTTCAATAACAAAATTATCAGTATTATCAAGAAAATGTTATCTCAAAAACAAAAAGGCATGGGATTCTCACCTGAAATATGTCGTCTGGGCAGACAGAGTTAACATTAAGAGGGCCATTGGAACTTCCCCTTTTCAGTTGGTGTATGGGTTGGAATCCATTTTCCCCATTCAACTTAGCCTCCCCATGATGAAATTACTACAAGATGAGGAGACAGGATCAAATGACATGTAGAGAAGAATTAATAAGTTGATTGAAGTCCAACAAATAAGAGAACAAGTTCAGATAAAGTCTCAATTTCACCAAGTAATAATAAAAGAAATATTTGATAAAAGGACCAAGGAAAGAAATTTCACGATAGGTGATTTGGTCCTGAAATGGGATGCCTGAAGAGAAGCTAAAGGGAAACATGGAAAATTTGATCATATTTAGCTTGGACCC
Source organism: Picea glauca (assembly GCA_000966675.3). NCBI lineage: Eukaryota > Viridiplantae > Streptophyta > Pinopsida > Pinales > Pinaceae > Picea > Picea glauca. The sequence continues at coordinate 11,303 of JZKD02S2003254.1, read as the reverse complement.
TTTCAAGTGGTTGTTGTCCAAGATAACAACACTTATGATTTAGCTCAGCTAGATGGAGAATTGTTTGGGGCTCATGTAAATGGGAGGTTCCTCAAGAACTTCTTATGGTATTCATCACTGCAAGTTCTTCTTACCTTGTACATAAATAATTTCTTTTCATTTATGTCCATGAATTTTTAATTTTTACTTCATTCACCATTCATTACTTCAACAAATAGGTAGGTTTCTAACAATATAAGTTGTTGAGCATTTTTTTGTCATATATCAAATCAAGTTTCAGGTCTGAAGGAGATGTATCTTTTCAGGAAGACTCCATAACCCAACAGAAGAAGGAAATTGGTCTATAGTTCTCACAAAACCATAGGGGTATATTGTCCCCGTTGGAGCCAAATGTTAGTACTATATTTGTTCCTGTCAAAGATATGAGAGTTTATTGAAGTGGTCAGAATGTGATTGGAAAAATTAGTGGTAGAAAGGAAACAGTTGTAGCCCCTAAGCAGTCAAGAGTCAATTTTTCCTAAGGTAGAATGAAAAAACAACAAGAAAATCCATGCCCTTGTGGGCATAAGGTAAAAATTAAGCCCTTGGTTGTTTATCAAATGTCCAAAAGGGGATTGTCATGCGTGAAGAGGGCTTGAGTCTATTGGCCAAGGAGATTACAATAAAATTGCGACCTAAAAGCACAGAATTAGTAGTTTTCGGACCCCCAAATATCAATGGCTCAAATCTCATCTCGTGCCTCCTTTCAAATCAATGGTTGAGATTGTCCTTTTGTTAGAGTCACATTTGGATCCAAGCCTCAAGCGCTCTGATGGTGCACCTTTGATGGACATACTATATTCCACCACACCATCAACCATGTCCCAAGATATTAACATCCCAAATTCGATCCATGAACCCAGTGTGCCAACTCATCATTACACGTGGCCTACAGGCAAAGCATTGTCAGGTCCAACCAGCAGATGCCACATGGAAGTGTGGAACCTACCCCATGCATAGGTCAATATATTTAAACTGGGTGAAACATTTCCTACTATCTCCCACATCAACACTAATGTGGACCAATGAGAAGGTGTCATGTGTTCAGGGTAACGTCAGCGTAATTATCTTCGCCTTAGTTGATTTGTTTTTCTCTTGGTTGAGCTAAATTGATGGCCCTCATGTGTCGTTGGGTTTCCCCTCACAACTCCAAATAAATGGTTGAGATTCAATCTTGGATTCTTGTTTAAATCTCATACCCTGATCATTCCGATGGGAACCTCCGATGGATGGTCTATATTTACTCTCAATCCTTTTTCAAGTGGGGCCAATCAATGGCCCAAATATGCTCCCAGGTATTAAAGCCACTCGGTCAGGTTTCACATCAACCTGTCAACAAAGCCCTATCAGGGCCAATCAAGAGTTTCCACATGGATTGGTGGACCCACCAAAGGTGTCCCAAAGAATATAAAATATGGGTGACACTTGTATTATCTCTTTGCCACATCAGCATGGGAAAATAAAGGGTTGACACGTGTCCAATATGACAAAAGCATGACGATATTTTCCTTAGTCGTGATCTGGATTTATGAGCGGAATAAAATGAAACATAGATATATAAAATTCACACAAATATCCAGAGAAAAATAATAGATATACAATGAAACTTAACTTCTATTCAATAAAGAAATATGTTGAAACTATAAAATGCAGAATGAAATAATATTGCTCGAATGGTGGTAGTTAATCTCTGAGAAGAGTTGTGGTGGCTACATGCATTCTCCTAAGCACATTAAAATGATTCCTCAAGGATTTTTTATTATCAAGAAGTAATCATAAAACCCTATACATCCAAAAACCTAACCCTAGAATATGAAGCGCCAAAATTCATGTGGGCCTCGATGGGGTAAGTTGTACATCAACTTCCCGAGGTTGTAACTTTTGCATATGATCTTCATTTTAGGCGTATGATAGCTCATTGAAAAGGCCTATCCAAGGAATGCACATTTTTTTTTCACGCTCTCACTTCAATTATAATGTGACTATGGTAAGCCTAAAATGTGTTGTTTAGTGCCTCAAAACAGCCCCAAAAGTTTAGGACCCGAAAAGCTAGAAAAAAAACTACCAAGATGAAAAATATATGTGAGCCAGTTGGAAGAGGTGGGTGGCCACCTATATCCACCTAGATCAATCCTCCCACCTCAGGAATCAATGGTCTCCATTGAATTGATTTCACCCATAAGATCAGTAAATTTATGTTGATTTTTTCCTCGGGCGAGCCACTTTCCTTGGTGTAGGAATTGCCCCACTTTAACAACATGATAAAGCTAAAGCTTATGTTGGAGAGTAATCTTGACATGTGTGTTCACGATTTGATCAGTGGATGCTTGTTCCATGAATTCATGGTTTATCTCTTTCAATTTCAATTGTTCTATTATCTCTGAGGTGTCCAATAATGGTGGAAAGTATGGTTGAAGGAGGACCACATTAAACATCAGGTGCAAGCCAAGGAAGGGGGGAATGTTGAGATCAAAATCATTGTCACCCATAGCCTTGGTGATGGTGTAAGGTCCATAGGGGAGTGGAAAAAGATACCAATGGGGTCTTGTAATGTGTTCTTTATACAAATGCAACCAAACTTTATTGCCCATTGGAAACTTGTGGGGCACCCGGTGTTGATCATGGCGCTGCTTGTACTTGGCATTGGACTTCTGCAAAATATCATGAACCTGTTAGTAGATGTGTTAGATTCGTTCAATGAACTGGGTGTATTTTTTGGCTTCAGTTTGAGCATGGGATGATTATGCCTGTGTGGATGCAAATGGTAGTGCAACATACATGGGACCCAATGGTTGAAATCCCAAACCCACTTGAAAGGGGATGTGGTTAGTTGAGATATGTATGGATCTATTGTAACTATGTTGAACATAGGGAATACTCTCATCCCATGTGTTTGTATGCTTTGAATTGTACATGTGCAAGATATGCATGATCATCTTGTTGATGACCTCGGTTTGGCCATCCATTTGGGGGTGGAAGGTCATGGATTTGGTGAGGTTGGTGTCCAGTCGTGACTAGAGGCTTGACTAGAATGTGTTGAGGAACTAGTCATCCAGATATGAGATAATGGTTTGTGGTATCCCAAAATGTACCCACACTTGTTTGAAGAATATTTTGGTAGTGTCCTCTATTGTGATGCTCTTCTTGCAGGTAGCCATAATCTCCATCTTTGAAAATTGAAAAACAACCACAAAAAACACAGTCATTTCCCTACTTGGTTTAAGGAAGGCCCAACATGTAATTCATCGAGATGGATTCCTAGGGCCTGTCGGGAGTAGGAAGAGGGGTGTACATGCCTTATTTCTTAATGCTCATTTTGGAAATGGTGAAGGCCATGAAAGACCTTATATACTTGTTGAGATCATGTCAAAGGTTCGACCAATAGAAATGTTGCTACAACAATTCCACAGTCATTTCTAAGTCGAAGTGTCATGCCCCTCAACTGTAGTGAGCTTCCCAAATTAGCTTCTCTCACTCACTTGATGGGATGCAAAGATGTCCCATATGGCATAAAAACCCATCCTAAATATGGAAATCAATGACAATTGTGTTTGTTCCCAGTATATTGTAGGTAGTGACGAAGCCAAGATCTCTCTCATAGAGTTGGGGCCATCTGGAAGTATCATTTTTGCGGGAGTGTAACACAGTGGTCAATGCTGCAACTAGAGGTCAAATGAGGCAATCAATGACACAATTGGTGATCCCTATATTATACTTAATTTTGAGATGGAGTTATTGAAAGTATGTGGACCACTTCTTATGGCGTTCATTCTATAATTTTCCTTGTGTTTGCATGAACTACAAAGCCTTATGATTAGTGTGGATGATTGTCTCCTTCCTAAGAATGCAATGTCTCCACTAGTGGAATGCTTGTTTAATGGAGTACATATCTTTGTCATAAGTGGGGTACTCATGAACGGTATCTGATAGTGTCTCACTATGATAGGCCATGGGATGTCCAAGTTGAGTGAGAAATGCACCCACAACATAGTCTAAAGAATTTGTCTCAATCTCAAAAGGTTGTTGCAGGTCGGGTAATGAGAGCACCAGGGTTGAGCACAAGTGCTACTTCAAATCACCGAACACTTTTTTTTACTACTAGCCTCAAATGAATTTCTCCATGCCACCACCCCTGGTCACTTAGCTAAGGGCCCATGCAATGTGGGATAATCCCAACATGAACCTGCAATAGAAATTGGAAAGGCCTAAGAATCTCTTAAGCTTAGTGAGTGTGTTCGGTGTTGGCGAGTCACAGATGACCTGGATCTTGTTTGGATCTACATGGACCCCATGCTCATCAACAATTTATCCTAGGTATTGGACCCTGTTAATGCCAAAGAAGAATTTTTCCAAATTTGCATATAGCTTGTGTTGTCGCAAGGTGTGCAAAACTTGCTAAATATGTTGCAAGTGTTCCTCTCGACTCTTGTTCAAGATGAGGATGTCATCCAAATACACCACCAAAAAATAATTGGTGAAATGTTGTAAGATATAGTAATTCATCCTCATAAATGTTTTTGGGGAATTTTTCAAGCCAAAGGGCATGACCATCCATTCAAAAAGACCTTCTTTGGACTTGAAGGCAGTCTTCCATACATCGTTCTGCTCTATTGGGACCTAGTGGTAGTCGAAATTCAGATCAATCTTGTTGAATTATTTGGCCGCCTTTATTTGGTCAAGGAGATCATCAATTTAGGGAATTAGGTATTGGTTCCTAACTGTGATTTTATTTAGGGCTCGGTAATCAATGCAGATTCATCAGGTCCTGTATCTCTTCTGCACAAGCACGATTAGGATTCCACAAGGTGATGTTCTTGGTCGGATGTGCCCCTTCTTGAGCATATCTTGGATTTGGCACTTGATTTCCTCATTTTCTTACAAAGAGAAGTGATATACTATCCCATTGGGTAGCAGTGCATCGGGGGTCAGATTGATTGAGTGCTTGAACTGACAGTCCATAGGTACCCCTGTGGGTGAGGAGAAGATGTATTTTTATTCTTCCATGACCTTATCCACTTTATTTTTCTACATGGAGAGACCTGTCGTAGAGGCCATTGATGTGGATGCAACCTTCCACTCACTTTGAGCATGAATCACAAAGAAGACAAACTTCCCAGTCTGAGATATGACATTTCTACATTGCTTGGAAGAGATCAAGGAAATGACAGTAGGTGGGACTACCTTGTGTATTTTTATCCCTTGACCAAGTTTTAAGGATCATTGGTCATGTTAGACCTATTTTTGGGACTTCAACAGGCTGTCGAAGGAAGAGTGCAAGGCGAAGCGGAGATCGCGGGATCTTGACCCCCTTTTAGGGCTTTTTGGGATTTGATATTATGTAACAGGTATGGGGATGTCGGCCCATGGGTTTACCCATATTTATGCCCAATTTTGTAATATATAAATAGATTCTAGGCAATGTAGTAAGTATGAATGGCTAAGTGGGAACGACAAGTCAATTGTAAGTAGTGTTGAGTGCAAGTAACAGTGGTAAGTGCTTTGTGCATGATTTGTGAGACTTGCAAGGCTAAGTGTGATTGATTGTAAGAGACTGTATGTAGGCTTTATGTTGTAACCTAGATTGATAAGGGAGGATCTATAAAATAGTGTGTAGATCTCTTGTCCTCTGCAAAGTTGATATGAAGGCTATGTGCATGTAAGAATATTGAAGAAAGCTAATAAAGAAGACAAAGAGTTGGTGTACGTAGCCCTAGGGTGGGGGTGAACCACGTATATCCTGTGTTGTGAATGCTTTGCGCAATGTATTGATGTACTTATGTATTTACTTGATTAGTGATTTGATATAGATGAATGTTAGATCTGATCTGTTTCATCATGCTAATTGCTGCTAGATGCTAGATCTGGTTGAATACTATGATGCTCTATAATTAGGGTTTTATCTGCGTTGTAAACTAAGAATGGATATTGATGAACTATATTGCTAAGTTCTTTTCCATGGTGTTACAATCACATATCGGTTTCCCAGCTAAGGTTGCAGACACTAGAGTCCTACAACCACCCCTACCTCTACCTCAGGTGAGATTTCATCTGCTTCATAGGTGTTTCCGAAAGGGCCGGTAGTTAGGGTTTTGTTGGTGCATTGTTGTAGCGTTGAACCCTAGGTATACACCTGTGAAAAAAAATGGTTCTGTTGTCGGGACATGAAACTATGGTTGTTGGGAACTGAGGAAAAATAAGCTATGTGCAAAGATCGAATGTGAAACTATGATTTTCTGGAACTGAGGAAAAAGAATCTTTGTACGAGGATCGGACCTGAAACTATGATTGCTGGGAACTGAGGAAAAAGAAGCTTTGTGCGAATATCTGACCTAAAACTGTGAAAAATCCCTACGTAGATCTATTTCCCTAGTGTGTAGAATTATACTTAATCTATGAAGCTATGTTCTAAGAAAAGAAGTTTGATCTGAAGAGAAGAGGTAGGATCTGAAAGCTTTGTTCTTTGTTAAAGGTAAGATAAGTGGAAAATTTTGTTTCAAAAGTATGGATCTGGGTATGTTTGATAAATTTTGTCCTAGCTTGAAAAGTAGGGCGCAGCTAGATGAAAGAATATTTGATATGAATAGTGAAAGATATATTATACCTATGCATAGAAAGAATGTTTGGACTAACAAATGGAAGTAGGATCCTAGAAACACTTTTTTGCAGGTTAACTACTATGATCCTAGTGTGCAGTACAGGAAAGGTTGGGGATCATTTAAGAGAAAGAGAGGATTAACCCTTTGTCATAGTTGTAGAAGACTGGGTCATCTGGCTAAGGAATGTCCTGGTAGAATACCTAGTTGTCTTTGTTGTAAAGCTATTGACCATGAAGTTTTAGATTTTCCTAGAATGATTGTTAAGCTTGAAAGAATGAATATGGAACAAGTAGACCCTAAGAAATGTCAAGAAACTGAGATCATGGCAGAACCCCAGAAAAAATCAAAGACTATATTGTTGCAAATGAAAGAAACCTTGAATGACCACCGACATATCAACTTATCAGAGATATTCAAAGAAAAATAATACATAGAAGAAAGGATAGGAGACTTCAAAATTGACTGTGTTTTGGATGAAGAAACATAGGTGAACATCATGACAGAAAGAACTTGGGAATTTGTAGGAAATCCTTCTATGATTACTTCATTGGGAGGAATAGTATTATTTAGAGGAAAGTTGATAACACTATGTGGAAGACTTACCCAGATATCTATGAGTACACATGGAACTTTGATAGAAAAAGAATCTGAAGTTGTTAAATTTATTAAGAAAAGCTCCCCATTTTCTATAGTACTAGGAAAACCTTGGATTGAAAAGGATCAGGCCAGAAAGAAAGAAGAAGAAGTCTTAGAGAAGAATAAGTAAGAACTAAAATATTTCCTGACTAGGAGGATTGCACAGTTGATTGAAGAACATGAGAATAGATCGAAGCTATTTAGAACCATAGACTTGGCTGTTGAAGTTGAAAGAACCCAAGAAGACTCACAGACAACTAAAGCACCTATCCCAGATAAAGAAGAAGTATTTCCCTCAAATCTTAGGAAATAATCTCAACAGTGCGAAGTTACTATGCCAAAAGAAGACAAGAATTAGAATGGAAAGATGAATAACAAGATGAATATCATCAGGAAAAAGGATAGAAGTCTCAGTAAGAAGAGAGAAAATATTGAAAAGTTACAGAAGGTTCCAGAGGGAACTTCACAGAAGGAAAATTTGCAAAACAGGAACTTCATTGGGATATCAGAACAGCTTCACATGGCACTTCACCATGATGAAGCAATATAGTCATTGGGAATAGTATAACCATTAGACCGACACCATGAATGGTTAGAATGACATTTATGGCCATGAAGCTCACCATCAGACCATTGGGACCACATCATAATAGACAGAACTTTATTAATGAAGGTCACTTGTCTGTTGGAAATATTAGTTACGTTGTTGCCTACTTATTTCGTCGATTGTTGCACCGAGAACACTTTTTCGAATTGTAATAGATAGAACTCATTGATACTGCACTATGATTAGTAATATCAACACCAGTTCTATTGTTTTTCACATTCATTCATCCATCCAATCTAAGCGTGTATGTCAGACGATCTCAACGCCATGAAGAAAATCGTCGAAGAAGTTCTCATATTCAATATCATAGCCAAGAAATTAATGAATGCAAGTATCAAAACATCATTGATGAGAGGAGTGCAAGCCTCTCCATCGACCACTCGTGGATCCAGGCCATCCTGAGTCATCACAGAAAAGAGAACCAAGCACAGAGATGACCTAGAAAATGAGAAGTTGATCCCGACCATATTGCCCAACTACATATCACCTCTGGTTGGTGTGGTGATTCGTGATAGTGTGACGAGATATTCTGAGTACACCATGGTTACTGCATACCTCCTAAAGGGGATACGCGCAATTCAAGCACAGCAGGACAAGATCGCAATGTTGAAGTTCAGTGAATTCAACCTAAGAGACCACAAGAACCATAGTATGCTTGCCCCGTATAAATACTTGACCAGGATGAAGGGGAAGAACTCGAAAATAATCCCCCAGCTATGGATGATGAACCTCACGTAGTCCACCCTGTTGAATGTAATGAAATTCCCACACTTTGGAAGTCACCAGGAAGTTAATGTTTGTGTCAAGCTCCTAATTTCATGCTACCATGGTGGCTACTTATGGCTAGGCCATTGTATCATAGTCAATATGATGTTGATCCATAGGATCACCATATTGAATATGCAAGGACCCGACTCGTAGGAATTCTATCTAGGGAAAGCCACAGATCACGTGATAGCACAGAACATCAAGGATACCTACGGTGATGTTGAGAAGGGGACATGAGGCTACAAGGTAGCTTCCATATAGAATGGTGCAGTGCACCTAGCATGCCAATTAATTACAAGAAAGCTCGGAAGGAATAACAGACCCATGTAGGTCATAGGCTTTGTCGTTGACCTCATGGGGAAATGTGTAGAAGTCCTACAGATGAACTGGGCGAAGTACCTAGTTAATCAACTAGAATTGGATTGTCGTGAAGCACAGGATCAGGGCTACGAGTTCCACTTTATATGTCTACTGATCCTCATCACATTTTTTATTTGGGAGATGTCGAAAGGTGCGACCTTCACTGTGAAGTTCACCACACTCTAGTACTTGAGCGACATGGGAAAACAGTGGCATTCGAATGTAGTTTTTCACACATATTATATCCAGTTGAAGAGAGCCATTAAAGATGAACCTCGCATGATGTCAAACACCCTACAGAGGTTCCAACCCCTTATGAAGTTCCACATCGATCGACACTTCATATGTATTACTACACGAGAAGACGAACATAAGGAGGAGATTCAGTCATAAGACAAGCTCATAGAAGAGGACCTCGAGGAGATCACAAAGGACTGGTCAGCAGACCTCCTTATCCTCGCTGACCCTACAGAGATATCTGACCCCAAACTTGACAACTCGGAGGCCTCTCACAAGGAACATGAAACACCCAGAACTAGCAGAAGGAATAAGACCAAAGAAGTCCAAGACTTAAGCAGTGCATCAGAGAAAATTTCTTCAGTATCACCTGATCGAGAGGGTGATGACAAAGTAGAAGAGATAAATGGAAAATAAGATGAGTAGAAGCAAGGCGAACTAACACCGCCTAGAGATGAAGCTGATCCCCTGAAGAAAAGGAAGGTTTCTCCCAAGAAACCCTCTTTCCGGAAGAAATAAAGAGCCACTTTGACGAAGATGCAGGCTGGGCTCACTGTCGATGATTTTGACTTCATCATCATAGCTGTGAATAATGCCTCGCAATAAATCTTACAGAAACAAGAATCCAAGCAGGAGGATATGTACGATAGAATTGAGTTCGAGCTCCGATGGGTACAGCATGCCCTTCAGTCCAGTCGCACAGTGTCCACTATGTCCCTGCCATCGGGAGAACCAAAGTTGGGAGATGATCCAGCCCAACTCTGACGACTAGCTGATGTGACTGAAGCTCGCCTTCATCGTGCACAATAAGAAATAGAAAAATCCACCCAAGCCTTGAATCAAGTACAAGAAGTAGTATTAGAACAATGTCGATTTGCAGAGAAGGAGAAGGTTTCTCTCTAGACAAAGTTTGAAGGAGAGAAATCATTGATTCAACAGGAAAAAGAATAGTTTCTCGCAGAGCAACTCGAAGTGAATGAGGCAGTCAACAGAGCACTTTTCTCTATGACAGGCTTAGAGCCAAAGGCAGAAGACTGAGTCATGCATCAAGTAGACCAGCTCGCAGAAGCCATCTAGTAGCTACAACAACAAATAGCATACTTAGAGATCTGCATAGTGCCTGACACCCTGCAGGATGTGAGGGATTAAAGGGAAGAACTGCTTGAGGCATAGTTTAAAGAATCAAGGGCCTCACCTTGGAATGTAAACAAATGAGTGATCACAGTTCCTAGATGTATGAGTGACTCACTGAGAATCCACAACTGAAGACACTGGAGTCACAGCTCCAAGAGGTAAAGTATCAAGCAGAAACAATACAGGCGTAGTTGAAGCCCCTGTCAGTTGTTGAAAGGATGAAGCAATCCCAAGAGAAGCGGACTTCCCAACAGCAGGTCCACACCATTCAGAGAAAATTCATAGAAGTGACTCAGAGGCTCCAACCTATATAGGATGAGGCTTACCAAATGTTCACAGAGATCGAAGGCCGAGGAGAAAAACTAGAACAAGTCACCACTTGTTGACGGGCGAAATTGTCTGTCCGTCAATTGAGAGAGTGGAACCGGTCCGGGGTTGTCTAAATAACCCAAGCAGTTTGGAATGAACCACCCTAACAAGTTTAACGGCTCCGTTGGAAGCCCTAAGGTCCTAAGAAAACCAAAGAGGAAACTAACCTAAACTAACTAATCTATCTAAAACAAATAAAACAAACTAAACTAACTAAAACTAACAAACTAAAACTAATATACAAGAAACTAAACTAACTAAAAACAACTAATACACTAATCTAATTAATACAAATTACTAAATAAACTAAAACTAATTATAAACTACTCTATCTATTCTATATACTAAATACTAATTACTATTACAATAACTCTACTAATTAACCGTCTAACTACCAGTTATAATACAACTTATTTACAAATATATAATATACACAGTTGGTAGATTTAAATAAAACCTGTAAAACTCATGTGTTTTCTGCCCTAAGACAACAAGATATGTTTTTTGATTTTTTGTATTTTATGAAGAAGAAGTAAAACTTACTGAAATTAAACGAT
>JZKD02S2003243.1:37924-59553 GCA_000966675.3 Picea glauca | reverse complement strand
AGCTAACCTCCAAGGAGGCCCAAACCATTTCATTAACTCAACATCAATTTATCCTAATAAAACACACGAACTACATTGCCCACGATTCACTTTAAGGCACTAGTCTCATTTTACACTCAGCAAAGCCACAGGCTTCATTTTTATATATTGGTTATCTTTTCTGAAGCAAATTTTAAATTTACTTGCATATAACAAACGTACCTGAGTATCCTTTTATGCAAGTATATGCTTGATGTTATATCGTGGATGAATAGTTGGTTTATGTGTATTTCAATTTATAGTTGATTGTTGAATGAATAATAAACTCCTAGATTTAATTTCTTGTACTTAGCTTATTTTCAAAGCCTTAGTATATTTGTTAGGGACTACCCCCCTTGGCTTCGCTAGGAGTTAGCCTAGACGGAGGAGTTGAGAATTAGGTGACAGCTCCTTAACTCTCACTTGCCCCCAAGGACACACCGAGTGGATTGAAGATTTCTTCCACATCTCTTAGGTGTGTATAAGGCGGCAACAAATCCAAAAGCCACAAGAGCTCTCTCAACTCAATTTTCGAAATTAGCAAGTGAATAATGAGAGAGAGCGCTCTCATTTCCCTTTTTATTCTTTTGTTGACTCTTTTGCAACCTTTTTACCTTTTAATAAGTTTAAGTGACTTTTCGTTATCTCAATAGTCACTTAAGCGCCTTTTTAACTACTTACTTAATGTCACCTTTTAAAAAATAATTTAATTCCCACTCCGATGACATTAAATAAATAATTAATTCCCTTTTTTCCCACTAAATATAGCCTACGGGAATTATTTAGGCTATTCCGTCAATCTACCGGTGAGCTTATTAGGAAAGGGGCATTACAAAATCTTGGGTATAGATCTTGTTTCTAACTTGCTACATTTGTAGATCTAACCTATCTTTTTTGCAATAAACTCTAATGTGCCTACTGTCATATCTCACTTAGAGTTTATATCACTAAAAGCTTGGAGATACATGGTATAATAGCACTTGAATTTGCTGTCACTTCATTGGCAAGAGCTTGATGGTTTAAATGTCAATTTTTGGGCTATTTTCATGATCATGACACTTAAAATAACCATATCGATGCCATGTTTGTTGCAACGATTTGTTCCTTGAGTGAGACGTTTTGGGTTTAAGGCTTACAATTCAGTTATGATGAATTTGGCACATTCATTTGGTAACTTTGTGGCATAATAACACTCTATACAAGCACTCAAGTGTATGCTATGTAAAAGGAATTTGACATTTCAGTATTCCCACATATGATAAGGGTTTATAAATTGCACAAAATATCAACATTCATTACATTACTTTCCAGGAATGTTTTAGAATACACTTAATCTCAAGACCCTCCTTTAATAAATCGATGCAATTATTTATTATGGAATGACTTGGATTTTAGGGAAAGTGACTTGGTTAATATTCAACTCATATCACTGTTTATCAATGCTGTTGGGGGTTTTAGTTTGATGTGGATCTAACTTTGATGGTAGATCTGATAATGTGCAACACTTTAATCACACCTTAATACACATAACTGAGCATAATAGTTCTCTGCTGGTGCATTCATTTACACAGTCCATACACACTGTTTAATATCTTGATTTGTAGTTGTCGGTACAAGGGACTGTTCACTGTTTATCATTGCTGCTCAAACACATACTTAATACTCATAAAAGGTGTGTTCTACATACTAATGGATTGTTCACCGATCACTTGATTAAATCCCACAATCTAGAATGTTGTCAATGCATCATTAGATCACTGATTTCACGGTTATAAATTGTCCAAGATAATACACCCAAGTCACGTGCTCTAAATGATAATCATTGCATGGTATTTTAAATGCTTCAAGTAAGAGAAATTCACCACACAACTCTGTTGTCTTCACTGTAATACATAACAACAGCAAGCTTGTTCGTAAGTAGAGTAGTTTCATAACCATGTGGTTTGTTATGGCACTTAATACTCTCAAATTTTAATTCTTCATCTTGCTATCCTAAATCAGAATTAACTGATGGCATATGCTATCATTGACATGGATGGTACCTCGACAATAGTTAATGTTTGTTGATTATCTAATGCACATGGTGAATGTTGGTTACATCTCATGCTCTAGCCTCTAAATGAAACATTTCTAGCATTTCATGATTCCATTGAAGTTGAGCAAGTTCACTTTTCTCTATTTTCCAAGCATAAATCACACGTCACAACACAAGCATACTCATCTCACTTTCATGTCATTAAAGGCTTGTTAATCTAGCAAAACTTGTTTTTATCATTGACGGTGAGTAAAAGTTGCTAGTTGTCTTAGTCAATCTAGTCTAAGTAACTCTCCATTGCTACAACTGATTGGGCTAGATAGACCATAGGGATTCCCCAATAGGCTAGGGTAGTTTTTCCTTGGTCTGAAGTGTGGGACAAGGCTACCAAGGTGACAGTAGGTAGCTTGCCTGTAGTGCCTCTAGGCTCTCCCTCCGAGGTTAGGACTTTTCCTCCTAGGGTAGAGTTTGAGCGGTAACAAGGTGCAGTAGGATGGAATAAAGGATGATCGAAGCTTATGAAATGGCACTTGCATTCCAAAGAAAAACATTGCTTCTTGTTTCTGTTTATGTGGAGTCACTACTCTAGCATTACATTGGACCATCTCAAGTTATTGTCTCTAGCATTTTCTTGTAGCAGATAGAGATCCATATCTATAAGCTTCTGATTAATGTATGTAATGTTTTATTTCACATCAAGAGAGCATTTTTAACTTGTCTGAAAAGCAGAGAAAGACACTCAATAGCCCAAAATATAACGTATTGACTGGTTTCTTCAGTACCAAGGGGTCTGTTGATTGTATATAACACAAGTTTTAACCAGCTCAATAAGCACTCAAACCGTGAAAGGACGATTCAGTATTTTTTTAAACTCAACTACAGGATTACTAATATAACCTTTGGGTGAAATTTGTTATTTAATGAGCTAAACCCACAGGAACTACCTGTAATTCTTCCAATCGCCCAAAGTTAAAATTAAAGGGTTCCAAATTATGAATTAAAGACATATTTGTTCAGAGCAGAAAGTTTACAGACTATGTCTGTATTATTGAAAAATGTTTTTATCAGTGGTAAAACCAGTGATCCCTCTCTTTTCTAGTAGACTAAAAGGTAAGGTTTGAAGCTATTAAAAGTGCACACATAATTTGGATAATTTTATGGTAATAAACCTCCTTCTTCAAAATACAAAATAACAAAAATAAGACTCAAGAAAATACATAAGACAGCCAAGTCAACTTAGGATTGGATTGCCTTATACTGACTATAGCATCATAATATGCTCTCATCGATCCTGACATATATGACTACATTAGTGTAAACAGAAGTGCCCGTAATTTGAATTAAAATACAATTAGCTGTAACTTCAGAGATGAACATAGGCAGAAACAGCAAGTGCATGCATACATTACTCTGTCTGAATCGTTATTTATTGCTTCCAACTTGTTGCCATAAGTTAATGATATCCGTCGCCTGGTTAAGAAGAATTATTGTGCGCTTTTGAGATACCCAGGATATGCTCTCCAGCTTGGCTTTGAGTTCTTCCCATGCATCCTTCCTGGGCCAAAAGTAATAAGGGCTCAGGGAAATAGTCCCATGCCCTGGAACCACCTGATCTAGAGCAAGCCCTATGTTCTTATCAAGCCAAATGAACTTCAATACAACCCTCTGCTTCCTAGGAGTCTTCACCACCACCTTAACCTTACCCTTCTCCTTCTGCGTGCATACATTGCATATATATTTTTTATATACCCACACAACACAACCTACTAATAGACAGACAGAGAACCAGAAGTAAATTAAAAGATAACCAAATAATAACGCATTTGTGTCTTATATTACCTCTTCCAATGCAGGCTCTGGCTCTGACAGTGCCTCCACTTGGGCTGCTTTGAGAACTACACATTGTTGATTTTTCTTTCCCCTTTCCTTTTCCGTTTGTGGGATTTGGATGAGAGACCCGTATCCAATTCTGGGTGTGATGGCACCAGAAGCGGCAGCAACAGAGCTTGAAATAATGGCTTGGACGGGCCTGAAATGAATTGCACGTGCATATGAAGAAGATGATACAGGAGAGCAGGTACAAGTAGAAGGAATGTTCCATGGGGATGGAAGAAGTCTGGAAGAGAGACTTCCCAGTGCAAATGCAGACGTTATCGTCATTGTCATGGTCGTTCCCTCCTTCGCTTCTCTATCTATCCTATCCGACTCCTCCTATTGTCTTATCACCTTATCATTGCCATGGTATAATGTTTGTATTTTTGAACAAAAAAATATTTACATTGAAAAAAAAAAAAAAATTGCCATGGTACTAGTTCTCATTATGAAATTAATCTATGAATATTGGTTCTCACCACTTTAGGAATATAATTTTATAGTATTATTATACCTGCTGAAGGTTAGGTATATTGTAATTGCTTCGGCTTTAACTAAGCTTTGATTTTGTATTAGTTTCTTGAATCGTAATTTTTTTGTGTTAAGGTTAAACATTAGAGTTTATAAAATAATAATTTTTTATTATCTTAAAGATAGATTTTTTTTGGTGTTTGATTGATTGAATGTGTGAACCTATTTTTATTAGCCAATTTTTTATCAGTTTATCAATTTTATTAATTGTGTTGACATGTGGTACAAGAAGTAATGAATTTGTTTTTGGGTAATTGTGGTGTATTGAATTTGGGTAATCTTATTCTCATCGGTGCTATGTTAAAAAAAATTATAAAGCTCCATTGCATGCATGTAATATTTTTTATGTGTTGGTCAGTCTTATAGTGTACGTGACCTTGTTTAATACTATGACTTATTAGGTTATATTTAATTAACTTGTTTCAACCCATAGAGTCATATGCTCAGGATTCATCCAAACCACTTTGAATCATCAACCTTTGGCCTATACTTTTATTAGCATCGCCATGGCCCTCATTCTCGTTTGTGCTCTAGGTGGATAGTGTGATCGTGGTTGGGCATAGCTATGGTGGATTCGTTGTCTTTTGGGATGGCACACAAATACCCTAACCTTGTTCGTCACCTGGTTATTGCCAACTCTGCAATTTGCATGACGTTGTCAACCAATGATTCTCTTCTCAAAGAGTTCGACTCCTCTGATATCAAGGACTTGCTTCTTCCCAACAATACCAAAGACTTGAATATCTCATTGAATATCAATTTCTACAAGATGTCTTGCTTGTAACATCCCCATTTTCGAACCCCAAACTAGTGATGTATATTGTAAATGTAATGGATGGCCAAGAACCAAAGCGATGTAATATGTAAATGTTGTAAATTTAATATAATGAATAAAATATATCACCAGCTGCAAACAGACACGGATGGAGATTTGGGGGCTAAGTATCCACAAGAGAGGGAAGGGGTCCAATGGGGGGGAGAGTTTACCCATGTCTATTAAACCAAAACTTATTTCTTATTTCCTTCCAAAATATCCTTACCATGAACCTTCCATTAGTTGTTGAGTGTTCTAGAGCCCATTCATTGAGTTCATGTAAGAGGATAGGTGTGAGAGTCACATCCCATAGTTATTGAGAGCATGGAGACTGAGTACAATCAGCTTGAGGAAGAGTGCAAGTCAAGCAAGCAAGATAAAGAGAGAAAAATTGTATGGGTAGGGGACCAGAATTGCATATTCATGTTTTTGCATAGAGAGTTGTTTTTACATGGAGTTTTATGGCCAGCAAGGGATTTATGAGTGTTGAAGCTTGAAGGTAGTTGTTGTGGGCATGTTTGGCAGCTGTTTGGAGCTGTAATTTCACGGAGAAGGAGGTCGTGGGCCTGTGAATGACGTGGTGTTCGAAATTCACCAAGAAAGCATGTGTTTTGTTGTTGGGTGAATTTGTGTTACAACTGTGAAATTCCTAAGATCTCAACAAGTAGAACTTGTGTCCAACCTATGTTGGAATCCCTGGAGGTCGGGATTGGAAAGGCTTGAGGGATTATAAGCAGTGAAGGGGGATTCCATCCCTTGGGTTGTGCAGGTTGAGGGGAAGAGAGCTGGTGGACTGGAGTCAACTGTGAGAATTAACTATTGAGATGGAAACATTAACCAGCCTTAGGGACCACCACCTCTTGTGGATTCATAGCCCTACCTCTGATCCAAATTTTATGGGGTATACGGTCTAAATTCAGATGCAAAATTCATAAAGCTATAAAGCTAATAGATTGTTCATGTGGATCAAGGAGATTCCCACCTCCTCATTAATTAATTGGGCTAACAAGTTGTCCATATGGGTCAAAGAGATTCCCACCTCTCCATTATTGTATTGGGTTTTATTTTCCACTACTTAGTTAGTTGGGTAGTTAGATCTACTATTATAATAATAGAGACTCATTTAATGAGTTTTTTCCATTATTGTATCGGGTTTTATTTTTCACTACTGTAACGTACCCAGCCACCCACAGGTCGAGTTACGCCACTTAATTCGACTGCAACACACCCAGCCACCAACAGGCAAGGCACATTGCAGTCCCAGGGACTCAGTTCTTTGATCTTATCTCAAAAATCGAAAGATTGTTCAACAATGTTAGAGGCATGAAAACAACATGCATAAGACAAGATCCTTGCTACAGCATAAAGCAGTAAGCAACGTGCCATGCACAACAAATAATCAACAAACAAGCACATTAAAAATACATATCTCAGAGATAATTGAATACACAACGGAAATAAACATATACATAAAACACAGAGAGCACTTATATTTGCAAGTACACGTTCACCAACTGGTTGCAGACCAAGGACGTTCCTCCCAACCATAGACATTGTTGTTCATTTACTCTCAACAGCAGGTCACCCTCAAGCCAGGGCTATGAATCCACAAGGACAGGTCCTAGGCCAAGTCTAAACACACAACAATTGGATAACTAGCTCTCAGGTTTCCCAACCTCATAGCAAAACCCAAATTTCTAGCTCTCTTTCCCCCTCATCCTGCACCACCCAAAGAAACGGACACCCTTCTCTGTCATGCAATCCCTTAGGCTGTCCCATTTTTCTCTAGTGCTCTAGTGCTACTGGTCAGGAAAATCTCCTTTCTGGAACTCCAAGGGTTCTCAGTTGTGGATAGTTCTATCTGAACTGCCATCAGTCTCATAACTAGCAGGCCTTTTAGCACTCTCAACAATCCAAAGTACACCAGTGATCCAGGGGATCAAAATATGCTAAAAAACAAAAGTGCTCGAAATTGCTTCAAAATGAACACGTGTGTAGACCTCGTCCTCACAATCCTAACGCAACTTGAACGGGTTCAAACGGATGTCATATGAGTGAGATATCATGTTTTGTCCGCTTTGCCAAATAGATGAAATTTTGTTGACTGTACAGTCCATACAGTGCTGATGTGACATGTTTGTACTGCGAATGTGGAAGATGACCATACTGACATGTGGCAGGGTAACGTGGATTGTTGACTATACAGAGGTGTTGACGTGGCATGGTCATACTGTTGACGTGGCATGTCTGTACTGGACATGTGGCAGGTGGTCGTACCGACACATGGCAGAGGTGACGTGGCAGCTGAGTTGGACTCGTCAAATGAAAACATGTGTCAGTTGTTGAGATGGCAATTGATTACGTGGCATATTTGTGGATCAATAGAATGATGCCACGTGGCCCAGACATGGACTGCCACGTGGCACCCCCTCCAAGGCATAAAAGTGGGTTTGTGTTCACGGGGGTTGGAACCCACGACCTCTGGGGACACATCGACGACTTGGAAAGGTCGAGATACCAGCCCGCCCGCACGGTATTTCTTACCACTATATGGTTTGATAAAGTTTTATGTTTGTTATATGGATTGGTTTGGCGGGGTCCGGACCAGGGCTTAGACCCAGCCCTCGGTTGCACTGCTTCCGCCATGTGACTACCACTTGAATTATGTGCGGGGATTTAAAACTCACCTCGAAACGGTCAACTACCATGCGCCCAGGACACTTGTCAATCCCTCATCCAACCGTGCAATGGGTGTCGGATTTAGCGCCTAGGGCCTAGACACCTAGGATCCATGCGACCAACACCTCTACTCTTAGGGGCGTTAACAACGCTAATGGTGCGACAGAATGCCCAATTTAGTGGGAAAGCACATGTGTTGGGTTTTTGGCACGAAAAATGTCCGTGAGCCAGGTTCAGTAAGTCTGGATGCATTTTGGCGAGTAGAGACAACAAAGAATTGGGAGAAACTTCCAAGGAGTGATTCCAACTCAATTTTTTGCCAAACCAGATGCAGGAAGAGACCAACTAGGGGTTTTTGGACGTTTCGAAGCCATTGAAGCCATCCATTTCTCATTATGAGCATTGTAAAGCGTTGATTTTGACCCTTTGAGCGTTAATGAAAAAGATCCATTAGAAGTTGGACCAGGAGATGTAGCCCAAGAGAGGGGTGAAATCTTTTATCATTTTGTTGTGTTAATGTGTGTATTATGATGGTTGTTTATGATTGTTTAAGTTGCTCGTGATTAAGTAAAAAAACGCATTGATCTTTATGTGTTTGTAACTTGATCCTATTACCCAAGTACATACCATTTCACTTGCAATTTTAAAAAGATTCAAGCCTTTACATTTTCAGATCAAGTTGATATCAGAGCGTAGGTTTTTGAAGGTTTGATTGTTTGCAAGTGTTTTTGTATTGATTCTTACAAGGTTGAAGCTCACAAGAGGAGAAGGTCAACTTGTAGAGCCAAGTTCTCAACTGTCAAGAAGGAGAACTACACTATCACCTCAAGCTTCAAGGAGATATTCACCAAGTATGGCTCATGAGGAGAGTCATAAAACTCTTCCTTTAGAGGATGAAACTTTTAGAAAAGCTTTCTATGATATGACAGAGATGGTGAAAGTTTTATTTGAAGAAATAAATGCAAGATTGCAAGGCGAAAGCTTAAACCCTCCAAAAGGTAATGGAGATAGTGGTGATAAAACTCCAAAGGGAAATGGAGGGAATGGTGATTCTCCACCTCCTTCACCTCCATATTCCACCTCTTCTACCATTTCACAACCACCTCCAAATTCTCTAAAAGAACATGTTAAAACTCCTCTACAAACTCCTTTTCTTAATCTTGATATTAAGTTTGAATTGTCTATGTACAATGGAGAGGTAAATGCTGAGAAATTGGATAATTGGATTCGTTAGATTGACATGTATTGTAGGATACAAAGGATCAAAGATGATGAAACTAAGATTCAACTTGCTTCTTTAAGATTGGACAGTGCAACACTCATTTGGTGGGAAGCCAAAACTCAAGAGGACATGAAGAAACATGGTAAAGTTTTATCCTCTTGGAATGATTTTATTGTTTCACTTAAAAGACAATTTTATCCATTAGCATACATGCAGAAAGATATTATGGATTGGAAAAACTTTAGACAAGCTAAAAGACAAAGTGTTCAAAGCTACACTCAAGAATTTAGAAGAAGGGCTTTGATTTTGAGTATCGATTTGTCTTCTCAAGAAACTTTACTCAAATATATTGGAGGATTGCATAACTACTTGAGGCACACAATACTTATGTTTAACCCTACAAGTCTAGATGAAGTTTGTGTACATGAAACCCATTTGGAAGCAAGAGGGAGGAAAGAACCTCAAGAGGGAAGAAAGAAACCTTTTGTTCATGGAGACAAAGGAAATAAGAAGTTTAAGGGAAATGGAAGAAGGAATGCTTTAGTCAAGAAAGAGGGAGAGAAACTCACATGTAAACACTATTCAAAAGATGGCCATGATGAAGACCATTGTTGGAAACTTCATCCTGAAAACAGACCCAAAAATTTCATCCATAAGGGGAAACCAAAGACTACTGCAACCGTACAACATGATTTAGGTTCTAATTCGGGTGATGAAACAAAGATTACAGCCATGGATTTTCAAGGTAAGGATTCCATTGCAAGTACTAGTTCTTCAAGTAGTAATAGCCTCAATGAAACTCAACATGAAAAAAAAAATATTTTTGATACCGGATCTCAAGGAAATCTCATATTTGAAGACACTGTTAAGAAATTAAAATTGGAAACTACTCCACATCCTAAACCATACCCTCTAGGATGGATATTTGACAATGCCAAATTGCATGTGACAAGAAGGTGTAAACTTAGATTTGCTATCACTACAAATTTTATAGATGAGATAGAGCTTGATGTTATTCCTTTGGATATCTGTGGTATTGTGTTGGGAATCCCATACTTATATGATAGGAGAGCCATCTTTCATCGTCATGAGAACAAGTATCATTTGTTTAAAAATGGAGTTGAGTACATTGTTAGAGCACATACAAAGAAGTTGAATTTGTCACTTGTAAAAGTTGGACAAATGAAAAGATTAGTCAATGCTAGTAAGAATTTTGTCCTCTTGATGATCAAACCCAAAGACAATGTTGAAAAAAATGTTTTCCAAGGTTGTGATTCAAAGTTGAAATCTGATTTATATGAGGTTGTTAACCAATATGATGAGATGTTTCAGGAACCAAAGGGATTGCCTCCAAAAAGGGCTATCCAACATGAGATACAATTGCAACAAGATTGTCCTCTTCCAAACATTGGTATGTACAGGATATCAGTCATGGAGAATGTTGAAATTGAAAAACAAATCCAAGAGTTGCTTGACAAAGGGGTCATCATGCCAAGCACATCACCATGTGGATCACCAATTGTTTTAGTGCCAAAGAAAGATGGTACATGGTGCATGTATATAGATTTCAGGGCCTTGAACAAGATTACGGTAAAGAATCATTATCCTCTTCCTAGAATTGATGATTTGCTTGATCAATTAAAAGATGTTAAGTATTTTACTCAATTGGATTTGAGAAGTGGATATCATCATATTAGAATTGTTGAAGGAGACACTTTGAAGACAACTTTCAAAACAAATCAAGGTTTCTTTGAGTGGATGGTAATGCCATTTGGACTTTGCAATGCTCCTGCTACATTCATGAGACTCATGAATTATGTTTTAAGGCCTTTTTTTGATGGTTGTGTGTTTGTCTACTTGGATGACATTTTGATATTTAGCAAATCTCGGAAAGATCATGTTATGCATGTAAAGCAAGTTATAGATGTCTTAAAGAAAGAAAATTTGTTTTTGAAGATGTCTAAATGTGAGTTTGGAAAGACCTCACTTGTTTAGTTGGGGAATATTGTTGGAGGAGGAGAACTAAAAATTGATCCTTCCAAGGTCAAAGTTATTTTGGATTGGCCAAAGCCCAACAATGTGATAGAGGTAATAATATTTTTGGGAGCAACCCAATATTGGAGAAAGTTTAGTGCTAACTTCTCTTCAATTGCAACTCCATTACATGCAGTGACAAGCATCAAGCAAGTTTTCCAATGGGGAGGCAAGCAACAAAAAACATTTGATGTATTGAAGGAGAAGATTAGTTCAACTCCAGTTCTTGCACTTCCAAATTTGAGACAACCATTTGAGATCCAAACAGATGCAAGCAATTGTGCAATGGGAGCAGTCTTGTTGCAACATGGTAAGCCTATGGTGTTGTGATTAACTATCCTACTTATGATAAGGAGTTGTATGCATTGGTGCAAAGTGTGAGAAAATGGAAACATTATTTGTTGGGAAAAGAAACTATCATTCACACAGATCATCAACCATTACAATACTTACAATCACAAACAAAGCTACAACAAGCAAGGCACTTCATATGGATGGGTTTTCTACAAAAGTTCCACTTGGTTATAAGGTGTAAAAAAGGCATTTATACCAAAGTTGTTGATATGCTTTCTAGACCTATTGTTAGTGCTTTAGTTATTCTTAAGCATAATTTTATCATGCATGAGAGCTATGTTCAACAATATGCTTTAGATGTTGATTTTAAAGAGGTTTATGCAACTTTGTGTCATTCTAACCAAGTTGATGATTGCCTCGCCCACCTCCTGGGTCGGCATTAAGCTATGTTTCAGGTGAATTTGGGGTTCCACTTCCTCAGGGTGCGCTTGAATGCCCGACGTGGTTGCCTCTTGGAATATCGTCGCTGCAACTTGAGCATCTCGATGTACGCTGGTGCCGGAGGTCCAATCTATCCTATTGTTGGTGGGTGTCTCCACTGGTGTGCCCCCTCACACTTGTACCCACGCAGGTATCCTTGCCGAGGTGCCATCGAACCCACTATACTCTTCCCAAATCCAAGATTGAGGTGAATCAAAGATGGTTTGGGTGTCGGTTCACCGTGCACCCGACTATCACTACCGTCACCTACTAAGCCAGTCCAATATGTTCAACTTTGGATTTCCATCAAATTTTTTCCATTCTAGAGAGCAGAGACTGGCATAACTCCTTTGGCACATTCATTTCTTATTTTGCCCTGATGTTTTATCTCAAAGGATCTAGCAAATGAGGCACTAGTATTGTGCTCGGGAAAGATTAACTACAACAATGAACCTTCATTGTACATGTTGTCCTACAGAGAGAGCCCTAGATGAATGTTGTGTTAGCGACTAATCTTGTCATGTGCTGGTGAATTGTGGTTTTGGCCTAGGTTTATGATTTCCGCCTGTTTTTTCCCCTTTTATAGACCCGATTATAGTTTTCTCCCCTCGACATATACTTTTCTTTGTTTGCCTTCATCCTTTTGATCGATCTATTTTCCTTGTCAAAATCCGCCTGTGAGATATCGGCCTTGAGATTTTCTGTTTTCCCTAGGGTCGATAGTTTCTCTTTTCACCTCAGTAACTAAGCCTTTGTGTTTCCCAAGTCCCAGCCATGTCGTCCAAGCCTTCATTGCTGCAGGTCGCAGCACTGAAAGCGGTCTAGTATGGAAGCGAAAGCAGGCGAGCGCAGGAATCGGGAGTTCAAATGTTGAGAGATTATGCAACAAGGAGCACGAAATCCCGATTCGCGAGGGGAAGATCTAGGCCGTCTGATTGTTAGGAGTAGAGGGTCGTTGATATGACATCGACGATTTCAGAGGATTAGGAATTGGGAGTTAAGGGTTCTCGTCAACAGGTGCATCCATAGCCTGAAACCCCGATTTCGCGAATCGAAGGTTTCACAGGAGCAACATCTTTTTCTCCTGAAACATGAAATCGCAATAACTCCCAGGAACTGGGCCCACAGTCCTAACGCCTAATCAGAAAGGAAGCAGGTCCAGGAAAGGGGGATAACGCTCATTGCATAGCCAACATTTCATATTGTCAGGGGAGTGATCGTGGCCGTCTATTTTGAAGCGAGTCTGACCGTCGATCTCAGCGACCATTTCAGGATTTCGAGCATCGCGATATTGAGGCCAAGATGGAGTAAAAACTCCCGAAAGTTGAAGCGCCAAAATATCATGCGGGATAAGCATGAGGTCACGGTTCGCGATCACATGGGCAAATTGAAAAGAGCATCGCCAAAGGGGTCAAGAGAGTTGTATTGGCTGCAGAAGGAGGAAACATGGTTTCGAGGTGCCAAGTTTAACTCAGCGAGTCAGGGGCACCATGTAAGAGCATTCATGGATGTTTGGGCTCGTCTCAATCCCAAGGAGGGTAGTTAATGAAGCTAAAGAAGGTGGTTGAAATCTCATTTCAACCATAAATAGAAAGCATGGAAACAACGGTCGTGGAGGCAGGCTGTCAGCCCAAGGTCGCCCTGTCGTGAATTTTCCTGCAAAGCCCATACTGTCTTGGATTTGCGTCTGACAAATGAAAGCATGTGCAGTCTGACAGAAGGAGAAGAAACATGAAGCTTTGAATGTAGGGGTCCAATTGTGTCCCCGGGGTCTGTTAGCAGTTCTAAGTATATATACTCAGTTTTGATATTTTGTAGTGGTCGATGGTAGAGCAAAGCTCTCGAATTGTAAAGTTTTAATGAACTCTCTGGTTACCTGGTCATATATATGCAATTGAGACTTCTTGTTTAATGAAAGTCAGTTTCATTTTATCTCTTTGTAATGACTGTGTTAGAACACTCGAACATGGAAGATCCAGTCGAGGATAGTTATGTTATGTGATGTATGTTTGATCACAGTGAAATCACTGCCAGTTTTAATCAGTTCTCTGTGTTGTTTTCCTTCCAACGTTGAAAGACCCAGGCATGAGCGATCTAGTCGAGCAATTATTATTGAATTGTGATGTATGTTTGATTCCAGTTCATAATAATTTCATTAAGTTCCTTGTAGCTCTGAGTTAAGGAGATCTTGTCTTCTAATTTTTTCTCTCTTCTGGTTGCTGGAAGACCAGACATCCATAGTAGACCACTTCATTCTCCTAAGTTCTTCCCCTTACTCACCACTATATAGAAAATTACTGACTGAAGTTAGATTAAGACCTCCCTTGCCTATGCATGCCAACCCAGTCTTCTAAGTTAAAGCGATACTATCTTGAGTTTGCGTCTATTGGACCACCCCTTAAATCTATTAATTGTGACATAAAACCGATGGGTATCAGGCTCACCTCTGGAACAATCCATAGGTGACTTCTGGTGCTAACATTTCTGGCGCCGTTGTCGGGGACGAAGTTGAAGTTTTTCTCTGGGATTGAATGAAAAAGCCTATTGGTTCTGAAGGTGCATCAGAACCCAGTACATCAAGATTGTAGCTGTGCACTTGGTGACTTCACCGTGGTGACTCCATTGATGCATATCTATTGGTGACTGCATTGTTTTAGTTGTGGATTCCAGAGGCAGACACACGAGGTCTACTCTGCTGTTGCCCCTAGAAACACCTGAAGCTGACCCAGAGAAAATTATCAGAAAGGGAAAGGCCCTTCGAGAAGGAGATTCCACAGCTGAACTAGGTATTTATGATGATTTTCATGATCCTTATTTAGAAGCTCCCATTTCTGCTCCTCGTTCCCCTATTATACCTTCTGTTGGAGTTTCCAGAACTTCAAATTTTGGGAGTGTTCCTGTCGAGTTTTCCCCTCCTTGTCTGGGATTGGAGGGAGAAATCCTTGTCAATCCTTTCTCCCCTGAAGTTGTACCGTGGTCTAGACCTAAGAACTCAGAAGATTTTCCAACCCCGAGCTTTACCACCCCTCCTCTTGTTATTGTTGCTACTACAGAAAGGGAAACCTTTGTTCCCTCAAATCATGTGGCCTTTTCTCCAAATCCTCTATTGTTTCCCTTTCCTCTCGAAAGCTCAGTTCCATTCTCCCGTGTTCGAACCCCATCTCCGCCTAACTCTCCTCCACCTATCATCCCTATGACAGGTGCTAATCCTCCTAGAAGATGTATGGATGAAGGTTTTTGTCCAGGAAGAGCCTGATTATATGATCAGGAGGATTCATCAGCTGGTAGAAGTGCAACAAATTAGAGATCAAGTGATGGACAAAGCATATCGTCAACAAAAAATCAAGCAGGCCTTTGACAAGGAGAGCAGAAAGGAGGATTTCCAACTGGGAGAGCTAGTTCTCAAATGGGATGCACCTAGACAGGACAAGGGCAAGCATGGTAAATTTGAAGCCCTTTGGTTCAGATCCTTCAAGATTTCTGAGACATTTCCCAATAATAGTTACAGGTTGCAGAGTCTAGAGGGTGATGAAGTTTTTGTTGGCCATGTAAATGGGCACTTCCTGAAAAATTTCTTTGTTTAAATCCGCAATCGGCGTCCCACCATTGTAAATACCGTATATGTTTTATGTCTGTTTTGTTTTGTTTTCAATAAGAGACTCCATAACCAAAATCAAGGCACCGAAAGGAGGATTTCCAGCTGGGAGAGCTAGTTCTCAAATGGGATGCACCCAGACAGGACAAGGGAAAGCATGGTAAATTTGAAGCCCTTTGGTTCATATCCTTCAAAATTTCTGAGACATTTCCCAATAATACTTACAGGTTGCAGAGTCTGGAGGGTGATGAAGTTTTTGTTGGCCATGTAAATGGGCACTTCCTGAAAAATTTCTTTGTTTAAATCCGCAATCGGCGTCCCACCATTGTAAATACCATATATGTTTTATGTCTGTTTTGTTTTGTTTTCAATAAGAGACTCCATAACCAAAAGCAAGGCACCGAAAGGAGGATTTCCAGCTGGGAGAGCTAGTTCTCAAATGGGATGCACCCAGACAGGACAAGGGCAAGCATGGTAAATTTGAAGCCCTTTGGTTCAGATCCTTCAAGATTTCTGAGACATTTCCCAATAATACTTACAGGTTGCAGAGTCTGGAGGGTGATGAAGTTTTTGTTGGCCATGTAAATGGGCACTTCCTGAAAATTTTATTTGTTTAAATCCGTAATCGGCGTCCCACCATTGTAAATATCGTATATGTTTTATGTCTGTTTTGTTTTGTTTTCAATAAGAGACTCCATAACCAAAAGCAAGGCACCGAAGCTGCGTGTTCTTGGCAGCTCGCGGGGAGCATGCCATCCCCTATGGAGCCAAATGTTAACGACTAATCTTGTCATGTGCTGGTGAATTATGGTTTCGTCCTAGGTCTGTGATTTTCGCCTGTTTTTTCCTCTTTTACAAACTCGATTATAGTTTTCTCCCCCCGTCATATAATTTTCTTTGTTTTCCTTCATCCTTTTGATCGACTGGTTTTCGTTGTCAAAATTCGCCAATGAGATATCGACCCTGAGCTTTTCTATTTTCCCTAGGGTCGATTATTTCTCTTTTCACCTCTGTCACTGAGCCTTCGTGTTTCCCAAGTCCCAACCATGCCGTCCAATCCTTCATTGTTGCAGGTCACAGCACTGAAAGCGGTCTAGTATGGAAGCGAAAGCAGGTGGGCACGGGAATCGGGAGTTAAAATGTTGAGAGATTATACAGCAAGCAACACGAAATCCCGATTCGTGAGGGGAAGATTTGGGCTGTCCGATTGTTAGGAGCAGAGGGCCGTTGATTTGACATTGGCAATTTTGGAGGATCGAGAATCAGGAGTTCGGTGTTCTCGTCAACAGGTGCATCCATAGCCTGAAACCCTGAAATGCGAAACCTCGATTTCATGATTTCGCGAATCGGAGGTTTCAAAGGAGCAACGTCTTTTTCTCCCAAAATGCAAAATCGCGAAAAATACCGGGAATTGGGCCCAGGGTCCTAGCACTCAGTCACGAAGGAAGCAGGTCCGGGAAAGGGGGCTAGTACTCATCGCATAGCCAACATTTCATATTGTTAGGGGAGCGATTGTGGCCATATATTTTGAAGCGAGTCTGATCGCCAATCTCAACGGTCGTTTCGCGATTTAGGGCATCGCGATATTGAGGCCAAGATGGAGTAAAATCTACCAAAAGTTGAAGCCCCTAAATATCATGCGGGATAAGCATGAGGTCATGGCCCGCGGTCACATGGGGAGATTGAAAAGAGTAGCGCCAAAGGGGTCAAGAGCGTTGTATTGGCTGCAGAAGGAGGCAACATGGTTTCGAGGCACCAAGTTTAACTCAACGAGTCAGGGGCGTCACCTAAGAGCATTCATGGATGTCTGGGCTCGTCTCGATCCCAAGGACGACAATTAATGAAGCTGAAGAAGGTGGTTGAAACCTTGTTTCAACCATAAATAGGAAGCACGGAAACACCGGTCGTAGAGGCAGGATGTCAGCCCAAGTTCACCCTGTCATGAATTTTCTTACAAATCCCATATTGTCTTGGATTTGCATCTGACAAAGGAAAGCTTGTGCAGTTAGACAGAAGGAGAAGAAACACAAAGCTTTGAATGTAGGGGTCCAATTGTGTCCCCGGGGTCTGTTAGCAGTTCTGAGTATATATACTCAGTTTTGATATTTTGTAGTGGTCGATGGTAGAGCAAAGCTCCCAAATTGTAAAGTTTTATTGAACTCTCTGGTTACCTCGTCATATATATGCAATTGAGACTTCTTGTTTAATGAAAGTCAGTTTCCTTTCATCTCTTTGTAATGAATGTGTTAGAACACCCGGACATGGAAGATCCAGTCGAGGATAGTTATGTTATGTGATGTATGTTTGATCACGGTGACATCACTGCCAGTTTTAATCAATTCTCTATGTTGTTTTCCTTCCAACGCTGAAAGACCCAGGCATGAGCGATCTAGTCGGGCGGTTATTATTGAATTGTGATGTATGTTTGATTCCAGTTCATAATAATTTCATTTAGTTCCTTATAGCCCCGAGTGAAGGAGATCTTGTCTTCTGAGTTTTTCTCTCTTCTGGCTGCTGGAAGACCAAACGCCCATAGCAGACCACTTCATTCTCCTAAGTTGTTCCCCCTACTCACCACTATATAGAAAATTACTGACTGAAGTTAGATCAAGACCTCCCTTTCCTATGCATGCCAACCCAATCTTCTGAGTTAAAGTGATACTATCTTGAGTTTGTGTCCATTGGACCACCCCTTAAATCTATTAATTGTGACATAAAACTGATGGGTATCAGGCTCACCTCTGCAGCAATCCAGAGGTGACTTCTGGTGCTAACATGTTGCATGTGAAATCCTTATTCAATCTTGTTAAGCCCTAAATAGTGGCACATTACCCCTTAATTGGGGCATATTACATTAGTAATGTTATTTATTTATGTCGGCTTGGGTCCATTAGTTGTAATTGTACCTCCTAGTCTCCTATATATATACCAAGGAGACCTTTTCATTTGGAATCATTTGGTATTTTGGAAATTTATGTGGTGTATAAGGAGGTTTCCCCCTCGAAGAGGCTTATTATCTAAAATTATCTCTTTTTCAAGGCGTTGAGTACTTATTCTGAGGTTTTTTTAATGCTATTTTGATATTTGGTACTTAACATTTGGTATCAGAGCTCATGGTCTTGGGGTTTCGCTGCTACATCTGAGACA
The DNA here is from genome assembly GCA_000966675.3 of Picea glauca. Classification (NCBI taxonomy): domain Eukaryota; kingdom Viridiplantae; phylum Streptophyta; class Pinopsida; order Pinales; family Pinaceae; genus Picea; species Picea glauca. Next base: position 40,832 of record JZKD02S2003243.1, on the reverse strand, counting down.
CCTTGGAATTTTCACTATAACTTTTTTTTCTACAATGTTTCAGAAGGAACCCCTTGGAGGATATTTAGTATACAGATCAAGGTACACGGGGTTCAAATTTCAGCTCTTGAGGCCTTATACGTTCAAAGATATCTCATGTGTAAGATATGGTTATGAAATCATCCTGAATTTAGTCATCGTGGAATTTTCTCTATAAAAATTTCTATGTAACGTTTCAGACTTGGAAACCTAGAGGATATTCATAGAAATTATCAAGGTATCTGTAATAAAAATTCCATCTTTTGGGTCATCCTACTTTTGTAGATACACCCTGTGCAATATAGGGTATCTAACTAGTCATATTATCTAATCTCAAACATGTCTTTTGGGTAAAACAATGATATATTTTTTAGTGCGTATCCAAATTAAGTGAGACTAGTTGCATTGGACATTGGACAATCTGTAGTATTTATGGTACACGTTTTAGAATCAAATATCAGATATTGTGCTCTTGGAATGCATTACAAGTACGCTCTCCTGGAAGGGACAAAAATCAGCAAGGTGTGGGGAAGTTACCATAACTTTGACTTGGCACATCCAATTTTGATCAGACCTATGGCATTACAGAGAAGATGTATCAGAGAACTACAAAAAGAAATTTTAAGACCCAAAAGAGCTGAAATTTTGGAGACACAACAGAAGAAAGATTGTCTAACATAACCACCTCGAAATCAAGGTTTAAACGTGATACTTGGCCAACATGCCACCAAAAAAGGGAACTTCTACACCAAATAATCCTCTAAACAGTCCTACTTAGACTCTTGATGAAGGTGAAGAAATGCGCAAGGACATAAATGGTTTACAAAAGAAGACAATAACAAAGGATGAACTACAAGGGATGATGAATTCAACTGAAGCTAAGTTGGAGGCAATAATGGATACTAAGATGGATGGTTTAAAAAGGGAGATCATGGAAGGATTGAAAAATTTCCTAAGAGAGAGGCCACCTGAAAGTGAAAATGCATCCCATGAAATTCATGATGATGACACAAGGAAGATTAATCTAGAATGGAGAAACTCCAACTTTGGGTTGAAGACCAACCACTTTCCTAAGATCGATATGAAGAAGTTTGATGGCAAGGATCCAATCACATGTATACTTCAGTTGGAGCAATTCTTTGATCTACATGATGTGCCACATACACAAAAGGTACATATTGCTTCTTTATATTTAGAATCCTATCAATTTGTGTAGTATAGATGGATTTGTTCTCGCAAATCAATCGTCACTAGGACAATTTTCCCGAAAGAAATGATAGCACACTATGAGGATACAAGGAGGAATACCTTCTTTAGCCAATTGATAAATCTTAAGAAAAAGGGTTGCAGAGCACATTGAGAACTTCTAGAGATTGAATATAAAAGTAATGGATATTCTAGATGATCACATGATTGATGTATTCATAGGAACTTTAAAAGATAACATTCAACATGAGGTTCTCCTTTGGGAACCCAAATCATTGGAGAATGCATTCAGGGTGGCGAGAAATGTTGAAAGTAAAAATATGGATATGGCTAATAGAATGACCACTCCTAACATCTATCGAGAGAATAATGTTCCTTCTTCTAAAACACCTCAACCTACAAGGTTGACACCTCAACAATTGGAGGAAAGAAAAACAAAAGGTTTATGCTTTAATTGTGACAACAAGTACAGTAAGGGACATACGTGTGGTGAGAAGAAATTATTCTACATAGATTGTGAATAGGAAGAAGAACACGAACAAGAACAAGAACCATCTCAAGATGAAAACGTAGAAGAGATCTCTTTTGAAGAGTTGACTCCCACGATATCATGTAATTCATTGGTTTGAATTAACACTCCTCAAAGTCTCAAGATCGAAGGATATATCAAAAAGAAAAAGGTAATAGTCCTAATTGATTATGGTAGTACTCACAATTTCATTCACTATAAATTAGCCAAAGCTCTCAATTGCTTTATATATCCAACGCCAGGGTTTCAAGTAATGATTGCAGATGGTGGAACTATCAATTGCTCATGAAAATGCAATAAGATCAATCTTACTATGGGGGAATATGTAATGAATAGTCCAATGATTGCTATACCCATGGGTGGTGTCGATGTCGTACTAGGAGTCCAATGGTTACAATAATTGGGAACAATGGCTTTTAATTTTCAAGAACTTTTCATAAAATTTTCATTGGAAGGAAAATAAATTGAGTTAAGGGGTATCATAGGGAAACCTAGTAAGGTGACAAGCTCTAATGACATGACAAAATTATTGAAAAAGGGGCATCGGGGTGTAGTTATACAACTATGCTCACTATATGTTCAAACATTTAAGACATCTAGTCCCCTAGATCTCCAAGGGATCATTGATAAGCATTCCAAAGTATTTTAAGATATTCCCAAAGGTCTTCCACCCACTCGAAATCATGATCATGATATTCACCTAATTCCTGGGAGTGTTCCTCCTAACATCAGGCCTTACAGATACCCTTATACCTAGAAGAGTGAAATTGAGCGTATGGTTGAAGAAATGTTAGAGGCTGGCTTTATTAGACATAGCCAAAGCTCTTACTCTACATCAGTGGTAATGGTACTCAAGAAAGAGGGCTCATGGCGTATGTGTCCAGATTATAGAGAGCTCAACAAGATCACTATTAAAGATAAGTTTCCCATTCCCGTCATTGATTAATTGTTATATGAACTACATGGAGAAATATATTTCACAAAGTTGGATCTCCGTTCAAGGTATCATCATATTAGAATGAAGGAAGCAGATATCCCATAAACAACATTCCGAACTCATGAAGGCCATTATGAATTTTTGGTCATGCCTTTTGGTCTTACAAATGCACCTTCCACATTCCAAGGGTTGATGAATTCCATTTTCAAGCCCTTCCT
>JZKD02S2003243.1:25261-35379 GCA_000966675.3 Picea glauca | reverse complement strand
GTACTATGGCATACAAATTGGAGTTGCTTGCATCTTCACGAGTACACCAAATTTTCCATGTTTCATGCTTAAATAAGGTTACAAGTGACAAGATCCCAGTTCAAACTATATTGCCAGAACTTGACGAGGAAGGAAAAATTATATTGGAGCCTGAGGCTATCACTAACAGAAGAATTCGCTAGCTGAGGAATAGATCCATTTCAGAGTATCTCATTAAGTGGAGGAAACTACTTGCTAAAGATTCCACTTGGGAAGATGAGTCTTTTATACAGAAGAATCTAAAATTACCCAAGCGTTGTGGACAACACTTGTTTGAAGGGGAGGGACATGTTAATCCCTAAATAGTGGTACATTACCCCTTAATTGGGGCATATTACATTAGTAATGTTATTTTATTTATATCGGCTTGGGTCCATTAGTTGTAATTGTACCTCCTAGTCTCCTATATATACCAAGGCGACCTTTTCATTTGGAATCATCTGGTATTTTGAGAATTTATGTGGTGTATAAGGAGGTTGCCCCCTCGAAGAGGCTTATTATTTGAAATTCTCTCTTTTTCAAGGCGTTGAGTACTTATTCTGAGGTTTTTTTATTCTATTTTGATATTTGGTCCTTAACAAGTCTTCCATGACGTCTAATCCCGGAGGGGCTGATATCTGAGGCACATGTGCCACATTCATATCTCATTAAATTGGTCATTAACCGGTTTGGAGGGAGCATCGACAGTCACATTATCGAGGTTTTTCATGGGTGGACAGGGCAGGATCCTTTACCCTACTATAAGTCCACATGGGCTATTGATGGATCCTCTGATATCCCCTCCTCCCAAACACCCCATTCGTGGAACTTTTTTTCAAATTATTATTTTAATAAAAACAATTATTTGTCAAAAAAATGATTGTTAATCTATTAACACATTGTTCATACATATAGATAAACTAATACACCATATTATATAAATTCAACATATTATAAAGAAAAAACATATGTTCTTATTATCTAGGTTTATTTAAGATGGATTCAAAATCTTTCCAAAACAAGCAAAAAATAGGCAAAGTTATGGTTTGTGTCATTTCCAACAATTACTTACTCATGAAAAAAACAAAAAATAAAGTTTGGTATTTTCTCAGATACATTTTGTTGTTGCTAAATTTATTGGTTTAATGGATTCTCTCATTTGGAAGGGTTTTAGGATATATTTGTTAAGGATACCCCGTTCTCTTTTATTTTATGTTATCTTATTTTTTTCGTCCATTCATTTAAATGTTATTAAATTGTCTAGTATACTAAAGCATCGCCTTGAAAGTTTTAATTATAATATATATTTCTTTTGATGTTCCCCAATGATTGAATTTGTAGAAATTATTCAACATAAAGTTATGTTTTTAGGAAAAAAATTAAATTTTTATTTTAATTAAGTTGAACATGGATGCCTTGGCATAGTTTCCTAGCCAGAAACATCTCAAGGAACAACACTACCCATCCTTTATAAATTGTTTCGATATACTTGTGCAACCATATCTCTTCACTTGCGGAGGATGATTGATTATTGAGCATGGTTTTTCAAGTAATGTAAGCTTTGTTGATTAATTTGGGAATTGTTGTCATTGATGTCAACCCTTGAAGAAAGTCTGGTAGCGAATTCCGGTAGCACAAAGGTTTGGGTAATGGACCCAAGTTTGTTTGATGGAAAATGGTATGAGTTTTAATATATTTTCAGGTAAGACTATTCTAGATGGATAATACATGTCATGCCATTTCCGGTGGTATGTGTAATGTCACATAACTCCTCACGGTTAGAGAGTTATGGCCATGTGAAGTTGGAGAACCCTCATGAGTCATCTAGAAGCCCCAAAAGGTCAAAGTAGTCAAAGTGTTTGCAAAGAAGAAATTATTTAAATAATAAAGTGAAGTGATGAGCGTAATATAAGTCAAAGTAGATACAAAATAAATTATTTAAATAATAAAGTTAATGGAGAAATTACTAACTGGACAAGTGGTTAGAAGTGGATTAGCCCTAAAATAAAGAAAGTGGTTTAAGAGATTTAGAAGGTAAATAATAAAGTGAAGTGATGAGTGTACTATAAGTCAAAGTGGATAAAAAATAAGTTATTTAAATAATAAAGTTAATGGAGAAATTACTAAGTGGAAAAGTGGTTAGAAGTGGGTTAACCCTAAAATAAGGAAAATGGGTTAAGATGGTTAAAAGGTAACCCCTTGAGGAAGCTACATGAAAGTATAAATAAGAGGAAAGACTCTCTCATTTTTATCACACTTGAGCATATTGAATATCTACAAGTGACTAAGGTAACCAAAGGATATACAAGCCAAATTTCAGAGAGAAGGTGAAGTAAAGAAGGTTGAAATTCAAGGGAGGATAAATTCTTTTAATGATGCCTTCTAAGGTATGTTATTTACATGTCATCTCACCATTTTTGCAATAATTTTTTTCTAGAATAATTCAGACCATGAAATTGGGGCCGTTGAGGAAACATATCAAAGTAGTTGTGATAAACATTTCATCTTGTGGGTCTTTGTATTTTTGGAGTTACACTCTGTGGAAAATAGGGTTTGTGGCTAGTCCTGAAACTAGTATAAAACATGTGCTTTAGGTAAAAATGTCATAACTTCTTCATAATAGATCCAAATTTAGTAAGACCAAATGTATTGGTTAGAGTACAGTCTGTAGTATTCTATGTACCATTTTCAGATCCATACAACAAATATTCCGTGTGGGGCACGCTCTACAAGTTCGCTCCCTAGAATAAGCCAGAATTCAACAAGGTATGCCATTTTTGCTATAAATAATTTTCTGAGAGGTTCCAAGTAGTGAAACTTGGAGGAATTGCATAAAAGACACTAAAGAACATTGTGTACTATTTTTAGATCTTTATTCATTACACGTACATAGTTATGATTATTTCAATTTAGGGTTGTTGACTAAGCCAAAATTAGTCATGTGAGACTAAAGTAAAGTTTGATGAAAATGTTAGTCTATTGTTGTTAAAGTTAAGGAAGGTTTGCATGTATGTGATCATATACACTAGGTTTGTTATAAAGTTACAAATCATATTTGGATGATGAAATTGATGAGGGCTTTTGGTTGAGGTACATGTTGGGTACATGGTTGACACAAGTAGTTGATGAGTTGACACATACACGAGGTGTATAGTTGATGATGTTGGTACATATCAATGAGTCATAGTTTATGTGTATTTGATGCATGGTTGATGCACTTGTTGATGGTACAGGTTGAGGTACAAGTTGGTGCATGGTTGATGCACTTGTTTATGGTACATGTTGATTACAGGTTGTTTGGAAAGGTTATTGTGACAGATTATTTGTACAGGTTTGGTGCATGGTTAATGCATTTGTTTATGGCATAGGTTGATGTATGGTACATGTTGGCACATGTTATTGGTACAGGTTGGTTACAGGTTGATTGGTACAGGTTTACATCATTATATATCACAGTGATAGTGTGACAATGGTTCCATAATTCTACTTCTACGTCAAGGTGGTTGGATGGGGAAATGATAGGTGGTTGTAGCCACCTTCCGATTGTACCTGGATAACATAGGGGGTTGTATCCTCCTTCTCATTGTATCCCGAGAATTGGGGAGTTGGATAGTCCCTCAGGTTGTAGCCTGAGAAACTAGGGGGTTGGAGCCTCCTTCCAGTTGCAACTGGAAAACAAAGGAAGTTGGTGCTTCCAATGAATGTAATTATTCAAGACATATAAGAAAAAACATTCCATGGTTTTCTCCCACTTTGGGTTTCCACGTAAAATATTGGTGTACTGTGTATGTGTGTGATTGTTCATTGTTTATTTACTCTGCAACTATTGGATGATAATGATACATTGATATAACACTTGCATTTTATGGTGAAAAAAGATTAAATTTCTCTATTACTAATTCAACCCCCTCTCAGTAATCCAACAATTGGAATTAGAGCTGGTTCCTTCAGGAAACAATTTAACCACTGAAAGGAGATCATGGATTATTCCGAGAATGGAGTACCGATGTTTAATGGTCATAATGGTTTTAAGTATGATATGTGGAGCATAAGGAAGAAAGTATTTTTACAGGCACAGGGAAATTATATTTGGATATCAGTTGTTACATGATATGATAGTTCAAAAAGGGCAAAGACTACAACCAAGAAGGAATTGAAGAAGAATAACAAAATAGCAATGGATTTCTTCGGGGAAGGATTACCTAATCCGGTAAGAGAAAATGTTGGTAAATTTTCACTAGCCAAAGAAATTTGGGATAAGTTACATGACATATATTCTTCACCCATCACATATTCAGAAAATGCCAAAGAAGATGCAGATACAGAACAAGAAGAAAGATGCTCATCATGTCAGACAGATTCAGAAGAGGAATAGTATGAAGAAGCAAAAGTTGATTACAGAGAAAAATTGATCAGTGCAATTGAATATCTAAATAAAGAAAGAGAAGAAAACAAGTCATCCATGAAAGAATTGATGAAGCAAAATGAAAGTGTTCAGGGTTCCAAAAAATATCAGCTAGTCATCAAGAATTTAAGAGCTCAACTAGAAGAGGCCGGAATAATTGAAGAAACTCTAGAATATCAAAAGAAATGTTTAGAAGCCAACATAGCAGCACAAAAGGAAGAAGCAGAAAAGAGAGAAAAGATACTGACGGATTATCTCAAGGAAATAACCAATGAATTAAACCAACTTGAGGAAGAGTTTGGTCAAGAAGAGAGAAGATTGGAAGAAGAAATAATCACATTGAAAATCCAACTTGAAGAAGTAAAGAGAACATAAGAGGTCACATAGTCTCATATAATGAAGAGAGAAGAAGAGGTTGAGAATCTTGAAGAAGAAGTTGTCACACTAAGAGTCAAAATCATCAAGCTCAATAAGAACATTGAAGATACAGAAACATCTACATCAGTTGTAGAGAATGAAGAGAAGCACTCTACGTTGCTAGAAAATAAGAATGAAGAAAATAGAAAGAGTTATGCAGAAGTACTGAAAGGAAGGAATCATGGTCAACCAGAATCTAAGAAAACTAATAAAGATACATCTTCAAGAAGACCATCCACGTTCAAGCCACAAAGAAGCTTCAATCATGATCATGATCAGTCAAGGAAAAAATTTAGAAGGACTACACCACAAAGAAGATCATTCACTCTCAGGTATGCAAATTTATTTTATGGTCATTGTTTTTATTGTACTAACTTTGTACATAAGGTTGCATATTGCGGGGATTATAAAAGAAATGTTCAAGCAAGAAATTCCTATGTGGCCCCACATATCAATAAATGTTACAAATGTCATAACTATGGACACATAGCTCGTGATTGTAGAAGCATGATCGATACTTCCATGAAACAGAACACTGATATCAGATATAAGAAAGTATGGATAAGAAAATAGGAAGAACAGGTGAACAAAGACTAGGTCCCAGAGATCGCAAGATTGACAATAAAACGAGACGAAGAAAAATCTATAGATAAAAAGAAGGATGTGAGATATAAAAAGGTTTGGAAAATAAATGAAAGAAAAGAAGGACAAGTAAATAAGGAATAGGTTCAAGAGATTGTACTTTTAGGTATTGTAGTTAAAGATGAATCCATAGAAAGAAATAAAGAAGCCAGAGCTCATAGAGATGATGAATCTACCAATGAAAATGATGATGAATACACATCAGAGCATGAATTGTTCTGAGCCATCCGAATTGGAGACTCCCAGGTAATATTAATATTAGATAGGGGGAGTCTATGCGATAGCTGTGACAGACCAAAGAACCATCCTTCGAGCAGCTTGTAGAGTTTGAGAAGACAAATCCAGAGCAGTCAATTAGCAGAAGTACACTTTGATAGATAAATCAAGACTTCATGATAGTATAGTGATAAATGGGTCAACATTATGGAAATTTGCGCAAGTAGAGTCTTGGACAGTATGGACAGAGATGGATTTGTAAGAATACTTAGCAGGTTTGGACAGATATATGAAAGTGGACAAGAGCATGGTACTCTAGAATGGATAGATATCTATAGCAGACAGGGTTCAGAAAAGGAAGTGCAGACAACAACCTCTACATCAAGGTAACTCAAGATAGTATTTTATTAATTGAAGTTTATGTTGATAATATTATTTTTGGAAGTACTGATGACAGGTTAAGCCATAAATTTGCAAAGGACATGCAGAATGAATTTGAAATGTCATTACTTGGAGAACTATCCTTCTTGTTGGGTCTTCAGATACATCAAAGCAACCAAGGAATTTTTATTTCTCAAACCAAGTATATCAGAGAAATGCTAAAGAGGTTTGGAATGGAAGATTGCAAATCGGTTATTAGTCTCATGCAAACAAGTTTCAAGTTGAGCAAAGATGATGATTCAAATTCTACATATCAGAGACAATACAGGTCAATGATTGGTAGCTTACTATATGTGACCATATCTAGAAGAGATGTAATGCAGACAGTTGGACATGTGTTACGATTTCAAGCAACACTAAAGGAATCACATGTATTAGCATTGAAGAGGATTTTCAGATATCTCAAAAGAACAAAAGAGTTTGAATTATGGTATCCAAAAGGAAAGGATCTATCACTTATCGCCTACATAGATGCAGATTGGGCAGGTTGCATTGGTGACCAACAAAGCACCAGTGGAGAAACGTTCTACTTGGGTGAGTGTTTAGTATCATGGTTAAGCAAGAAACAATCATCAATATCCTTATCTACAGCCGAGGCAGAGTATATTGAAACACCAACATTTTGTACACAAGTTCTATGGATGAAACAAACTCTGACAAATATACATGTTGAGTATGATGAGCCCATTCCAATCTGTTGTGATAATACAAGTGCCATCAGTATCTCAAAGAAATCGGTGATGCACTCCAAGATGAAACACATTCCAATCAAATATCACTTTCTACGGAAACAGGTTGCAGAAAAAAACATTAGAGTTGAATATGTGGGCAAAAAAGAACAAGTGGAAGACATCTTTACAAAACCACTTCCACAAGAAGCCTTTGAGTATCTTCGCCAAAGATTCAGATTTATTTCTACTATAAAATGAATGCTTTTGAATGCTTATCTTATATGTCTTAGATGTACATGAGGAAGCACCATAAAAAAAGACAGTTCATGTTGGGAGATAAGTTTTAAGAAGAGTTCAGTCAGAGGGAGTATCCCCAAGGACAGTTCGGTTATGGGGAGCAACCCCGGATGGAAAGATACCTTTTCCATTGATGGCAAAGGGGGAGAGATTTATCAGATGCAAGATAGAAATGCTTGGAGAGAGAGCACAAAGGCATGTAGACAAGGGCAGCAGGGGGAGCAGCCCAAGGAGAGTTCAGTCAGGGGGAGCAGATCCAAAGTGAGATACCCTTTGCCATTGATGTCAAAGGGGGAGATATAGAAACATTGATGAGGAGTATAATCATGAATGTTATCATGACTAAGTGTTTCCATTAATGTTGGTGTTGCCATCAATGCCAAAGGGGGAGATTATTAGACAATTGGCTTAGGTTGATGGAAAGTTGGTATGGATTCTTGGTTGTCATTGATGTCAACCATTGGAGAGTGATATTGTAGATTGATGTCAACCCTTGGAGAATCTGGTAGCGAATTCCGGTAGCACAAAGCTTTGGGTAATGGACCCAAGTTTGCTTGATGTATAATGGTATGACTTTTGATACATTTGAAGGTAAAACTATTCTATATGGGTAGTACATGTCATTCCATTTCCGGTGGTATGTGGAACATCACATAACTCCTCACGGTTAGAGAGTTATGACCATGTGAAGTTGGAGAACCCATGTTTGGGTAATGGACCCAAGTCTGTTTGATGCATAATGATATGAGTTTTGATATATTTGCAGGTAAGACTATTATGTGTGGATAGTACATGTCATGCCATTTCTGGTGGTATGTGGAACATCACATAACTCCTCACGGTTTGAGAGTTATGACTTTATGAATTTGGAGGACCCTCATATGTTTGCTTAAAGCCCCAAAAGGTCAAAGAAGTCAAAGTGCTTGCAAAGAATAAATTATTTAAATAATAAAGTGAAGTGACAAAGTAAAAAATGATTATTTGAATAATAAAGAGAAGTGACAAAGTCAAAGAGGACTATTTAAATAATAAAGTGAAGTGACAAAGTCAAAGAGGATTATTTAAATAATAAAGTAAATGGAGAACTTTCTAATTATGAAAAGTGGTTATAAGAAGGTTAACCCTAAAATGGGGAAAATAGATTAAGTGGTCAAGTGGCTATTGGATACATGGACACGTGGCAATTTGGGCAAAGTTGGACATATGTGACTATGTAGACAAAGTGGCTATGTGGACAAAGTGGCATAGAAGATGCTTCTAAGGAAGCTACTTGGAGAGAATAAATAAGAGGAAAGACTCTCTCATTTTAATCAAACTTGAGCATATTGAATATCTACAGGTGACTAAGGTAAGAAAATGATATATAAGCTGAATTTCATAGAGAAGGTGAAGTAAAGAAGGCCAAAATTCAAGGGAGGATAAATTCTTTTGATGATGCTTTCTAAGGTATGTTATTTACAGGTCATCTCACAATTTTCGCAATAATTTTTTTTTCTAGAATGATTCAGACAATGAAATTGGGAGGCCATTGAGAAAACATATCCAAGTAGTTGTGGTACGAATTTAAGCTTGTGGGTCATTGTATTTTTGGAGTTACACTCCGTGGAAAATAGGGTTTGTGGCTAGTCCTGAAACTAGTATAAAATAGGTGTTTCGGGTAAAAATGTCATAACTTCTTCATAACAGATCCAAATTCAAAAAGACCAAATGTGTTGGTTAGAGTACATTCTTTAGTATTCTATGTAAAATTTTCATATCCATACAACAAATATTCCGTGCAGGGCACGCTCTACAAGTTCGCTCTCTAGAATAAGCTAGAATTCAACAAGATATGCCATTTTTGCTATAACTCCTTTTCTGAGAGGTTCCAAGTAGTGACACCTGGAGGAATTGCATAAAGCACATTGAATAACATTGTGTAGTATTTTCATATCTTTATTCATTATAGGTACATAGGTATGATTATTTCAAGTTAGGGTTGTTGACTAATCCAAAACTAGTCATGTGAGACTAAAGTAAAGTTTGATGAAAATGATAGTCTCTTGTTGTTAAAATTAAGGAAGGTTTGCAGGTATGTGATCATATACACCAAGTCTATTACAGAGTTACAAATTAGATTTGAATGATGAAATTGATGAGGGCTTTTGGTTGAGGTACATGTTGGGTACATGGTTGAGACAAGTAGTTGATGAGCTGGCACATACATGAGGTGTATAGTTGATGATGTTGGTACATATTGATGAGTCATAGTTTATGAGTAGTTGATGATGTTGGCACATCTTGATGAGTCATAGTTTATGAGTAGTTGATACATGAATGGTACATACTTGGTACTGTTGGATTACTGAGAGGGGGGGGTGAATCAATAATAGAGAAATTTAATCATTTTTAACCGTATAATCCAAGTGTTATATCAATGAAGCATTATCATCCAATAACTGCAGAGAAAATAAGCAATGAACAAATGAACAAACATATACATACACAGTACACTAGTGTTTTACGTGGAAACCCAAATTAGGAGAAAACCACATAATGCTTTTTCTTATATGTCTTGAAGAATTACATTCATTGGAAGCACCAACTTCCTTTGTTTTCCATCTACAACTGGAATGAGGCTCCAACCCCCTAGTTTATCAAGCTACAGCCCAAGGGAAGCTCCAACTCCCCAATTCTCTGGCTACAACCAGAAGGAGGCTACGACCCCCTATTTTCTCTGACTACAACTGAAAGGTGGCTATAACCACCTGTCCTTTCTCCGTCCTGCCACCTTGAAGTAGAAGTAGAATGATGGAACCACTGTCAACCTGTCACTGTGAGATATGCCGCTGTAAATCTGTACCAATAAATCTGAACCATGCATCAACCATGCATCAACCTGTACCTCAACCTGTAACATAAACAAGTGCATCAACCATGCACCAACCTGTACCAAATAACCTGTAATCAACCTATACCATAAACAAGTGCATCCAACCATGTACCAAGTATGTACCAATCATGTGTCAACT
>JZKD02S2003242.1:468361-478430 GCA_000966675.3 Picea glauca | reverse complement strand
TAATGTTGAGTTGCAACTAAAGTCTTGAGTCTAGAACTAAAGTGTAATGTTGAGTTGCAACTAAAGTCTTGAGTCTAGTTCTATCTTAGAACTAAAGTGTAATGTTGAGTTGCAGCTAAAGTCTTAAATATAGTTCTAAGTTTGAACTAAAGCATGTCAGTCTCAAGTCTAGTTCTAAGTTTGAACTAAAGTGTAATGCTGAGTTTTAACCAATCTCAAGTTTAGTTCTAAAGTTCGAACTAAAGTGTAATGCTGGGTTGTAACCAATCTCAAGTCTAGTTCTAAGTTCAAACTAAAGTATGAAGCCGAGTTATGACTAATGCATGCAATCAGGTTACTATTTTGAGCCTCTCCTCTACCCCTCTTCAGCCTATATAAGAAGAGGTCCAACCCTCTCCTCAACATAGTTTCACAACACAGTTTTGCAATAAAGTTTTGCAACACAATTTTGAAATAGAGTTTTCATATGCAGGTTAAGGGCGAAGTAATAGAGGAGCACATCATTGATAAAGAGGCAACATATCAAAGGTGTATTTCAGCAAGGTCTTGTAAGTCTTTGTCAGGTCAGAGTCATCTTGGAAATATCTTTGAGAGAAGTACATTCATGGTGGATATTTTTAAGAGATCTTACATTATTAATGCAATAAAGGAATATTGTTTGCTAGGGGTTGTCTCCCTATATAGGGTTTCCCCAGGGTATATGTGTTGTTGATATGCATGTTTACTTATCTACATAATTATTGCTATTCGATTATGATTTGAAATTGTTGAGGTGTATTAAGCTGGAATCAAATTATTGAAGAAAATAAAAGAATTAATCTGCATAAGAAATCAAGCTCATCTTGTTCATGGAGCACATAATTTGTTTAAGAAGTCATTGATTGTAATTGTTGCTACTAATGTTTGATGTTTCATTGGTAAAGGGAAGGTACACACCCATTTTCATTTTCCCTTGTCCCTTCCAACTTCACCAAAGTGACTTATTCTACTGACTAACCTAGAGAGAGTGGCGGGTTTTCACTGTATCATTTTTCCCTTCATCAAGCAACTAGGTCCTAGGATTTCTCCCTTGGAGTGAGGTTTTCCTCCTTCTAAAGAGAAAGAGGTACCCTATTGGGGTGACAGTGATAGGGTTACCTCCGTGTTATGTCAATCTAAGCCTACTTGCCTTCAATATTTGGGCAAGTATAGATTGTGTGATAAAAAATTTGGCACCATTGTTCAGGATCATCGAGTCAATTTTCCTCGAACGACAAATTTTCGGTAAGCCTTTTTCTCAAAGCCTTTCACTTTTCCAATCTTACCTGGCGACTCCACTGAGGGTGATTCCCTCTTTTCCCTTTGACAATCCCTAAAAGGATTATTTGATGACTCCACTAATGATAAATCCAACCATGGCTTCTCAATGGGACCCAAGTAATTTTAAACCGTTGGATATGAGTGAAATTTTGGGTTATCCTCGACAAATGCCTCCGAGGTATGAAAATTGGCTCCCTAGATTCACTAGTTATGATGGGGTTAGGGCCGAAGATCACATGGATAAATTTTGGGCTTTATTTCAACTCGACCCTATCAGTGATGATGCTAAATATTTGGCAATGAAACTTTTCTCTGCCACTCTTCATGGCAATTCTAGGAAATGGTATGATGATTTCCCTGATGGTAACATCACATCTATGGACCAGTTAGAAGAAACCTTTATAGAGAAATGGGGTATTAAATTAGAATATATCCACATTCTAATAAAAATACTCGAGTACATGAAACAAACTAAGAACGAGAGTGTCAAAGAATTCCATACCAGGTTTGAGAATTTTCTACAACAAATTCCTAGAAGCCATCGTCCTGAAGACAAGTACCTTGTTTACCTCTATACTAATGCAATCTTAGTCAAATTAGGGATTCTCCTCAGTAAAAAAGGGCCAAGAAAAATCCAAGAAGCTTATCACATGTCTATAAAAATCGAGGAAAATATCTCCACTTGTTTACTCCAGAAATCAAAATTGATGACCCCAAAGATACCCCATATACTCTTAGTCTGGAGAGATTAGTTTCCCTTGAGATATTTTTTAGTAAATTCCAGGAAATAAGGGAACAAGTCATTTACCAACAAGCGGTTGAGGAGAGGGATCCTAATGAAGGTTTCCAATCCCATGAGGAAGAGAAAGAATTTACTCATGCTTCTACCAAGGATAATGAAGACCTAGTTGAAGATCAAGAGCCTGAATATATCAAACATGATGTTGAAGTGTTAATCCATGCTCCTCCCTCTGATGAAGCCATCCTAGATCCTATTCCTCTTGCAAAAAAAGAAGAGGATGAGTTTAGTCATTTTCCCTTTCAGGTTTTTGATAATACCTTATTCTATGATTCAAAAGGTGAAGAGGAAAGGGAATCCTTAGACAAGTTAGACCCTCTGTATTATGAAGTTAAATATGTAGGGGAAAGTCATGAGGATGAAGAACTAATTCTTTCTCTTTCGTTTCATGGATTCCTCCAAGTCTTCGACACTCCTTCATAACAAGAAATGAATACGGTAAGTTATTTCCCTTTCCAAGATTTTGAACATGTTTTATTTTGTGATTTGGAAAATGAAGAACGGTTAGAGGAGCCCTTGGATGTTTTAATCCCTTCGTGTTATGATAAAGGTAATGACATGGTTGATAATATTTATGAGTTCATACATGTTGGAAAACATAAATGAGATGTGATTGGGTATGATGGGGATCACATTTACAAAATTGAGGGTCATTTCCAAATGTTTCCTTTACAACTATCATGTGAGGTTACTACTAATTTTGACATTTGGAAAAAAGGAGATGATGTGGTTGCAGATGTTTTCCAAGCACCCAAGGGTGACCTAGTTCTATGTTCTCTTGATGGTTTTTGGTCACACCTTGAGGATTTTGATGAGTATTTCTTTGAGCAGTTGGATTTATTCCATGAAGAAGATTATCAACCACCGTTGTGCTCATATCTGTATAAGGGTGAGGACATTGCTTTCCTGAAGCATGGTACTTGTGACAAGGTTTTCCATCCTCCTTTGATTACTTTACCTCGCTATGTCACTAAGGGTTCAGTTGGGAAATATGTCCCTTGTCTTAAGTTTTCTCCAGGGAAAAGCCTTCTTTTATAATTCAAGGGTAGGTTGAATGCCTTAAGAATAAATTTTTTTATCTCGGTATTCCAACCTTCCCTTGAGAAGTTGTCGATCATCCTCTAGGTTCTTTCTAGTCCCTTCCCATATCTCAGGATGTGATGACATCCAAGGTATATGACCTTTAGAGTCTTTGAGTCGGTCTTTTGAGCCTTTGATTTTTTATGATCCTTTTTTGAGATGGATTGAGCACTTTCCTAGAAGTGTAACTTGGCATAATTTTGTCCCTCCCTCCCGCCTCCATGATCTAGACTTTAATATTTCCTATGATATGATACATGCTCTAACTCATGTTATTTTTTTTCTTAACCTGTCATTGTTTTGGTTTATGATGAAGCATAGAGGCAGGTATTATGAGGCACTGCTAGGATGGTTTCACTAGTTATATGACTACACCTAGCTTTGATCTAGTCACGAGCCATCCTTCTCATTTCTGTGAAATGTTTGTGGATAACATTGTCACCTCTGGTCATCAAGCTAGGACATTGGCCCTCAACTATTCCCTTGAAGCACACAAGAAAAATATCAAAATAAATAAAGCTAAGAGTAAAAGGAAATGAATGGGTTAGGAAACAATTACATTTATGACAAGGTGCATCTCACCCTCTACAAAGGCACCCACAAGTAAGACTTTACATTTCCTTGTTATTACATGCACCCTGTGCCCAAACATCTACCCCGTGCCACCTCATACTCTTAGATGACCTGGATTAGATCCCACCTGGGAAAAATCCCAAACTTAAGAGAGGTTATCCCAATAGGACTCCTGATACCTTCTCCAAACCTAACTTGTCAAATTGCATAATGTATTTGAGCATTTGTTTGCATTAAGGGTGGTTTGACGCACATGTTAGGGTAATTTAATTATTGGATGTGATTTACATGCTATGTTCCATGCGACCTATGAACCCATGGAGGATTTCTGCAGGACCTTGCTTGGTGGATAGGTACACATGAGGGAATGATTATCTTAGACCTTCATGGGGGCTTACAACCCACAGATGGATGCTAAAACCCCAGCTAGGGGTAAGAATAAATTGAAGACTTGCACCTGGAGAAAGAAGGACGTCGCCTTTGGAGGTACCCTGGTAGACCTAGACCCAGGGGACCTTGATATTCCCACATGGAAGTTAGCCTTTGAGGGCCCTGGAAGTCACTATCATAGCCCTATATGTCACCCAGAGCTAGGGTTTCATTTTTGGAGGCATTTGTGAGCCTGGTGGCACATGTGGGCATTATTTGGGGCTTCTAGAGGCCAAGCACCCCACTTTTCCAGCTCAACGTCACCCTAGAGGGGAATGACATCACCCTTGGAGGTGTTTCTAGATGCAAATTAATTTTATTTATGTCAAAATTGAATTTTGTTGTAACTTGTCGAGGTCGGCCTTGTTTTTGACCTGAGAATTAATTAAAGGTCAAAATTTTGTATAAATAAACATAAATCACTCTCATTTTTACATCATAACTTGTCCTTGAGACAAGTGGTTTGAAATTTGCACCTTATTAGGGTTATTGGCTGAAATTGTGAGGCACCACTCTTGTTTAAGGCTTATTTTTGCAACTTGGATCAAGTTTTGGAAGTTTATGGTGATCTTGCATGGTATTCTCATGATTATTCTTGGTGCAAGTAAGTGAAATCTGCATTTTGTCATCTATTGAATGGTTTATTGTATGGTTTTATTTTATGATACAAGATTATGAAATTGCATGGTGTATTTAATGCTTGAAGTAAGAAACTTAATATTCTACTTTCTTACTTTTTATTTGCCAAGATTTTCACTAAATTGATATAGTAATTAGTGAAACCCTAGAGCCCTAAATTGCTACCACTCTAATGGTTTTGTACTTGGTTATTGTTGCATAAGATTTACTCGATAATAAGGCTAAGGAGAGCAAGGTGATAGGGCCTAGAATTTCCTACACCCTAACATCTTGTCTCTTGAGGTCAAAGCCTAGGATGACTTAAGTTACTACTTCTCCTATGCCTTTTCCCTCTTTAACTTTTGTGCATCATCATCATCGATTTGCAGCCTTAGAAGAAGTCGTCCACCTTGACTCCATTACCCTTGAAGGAATTAGTCCTCCTCTCTTACCTCTTGACAAGTCTCAACTCAAATTCCTTCACTTCATACTCAAACTCTTTCACTTTATACTCTACTAATTTCCTAACCTAGTCTAGAAATACTAACAACTAATTTGTTTTTTTCATGATCACTGCTAAACTATCATTTTGCAACTTATATTAGCTTACTAACCATCTAAGTCATCCCATAATTTGTATAAGGCAAGGAACTATCAATAAGTGTTAAAGTGCATGTTTAATTGCCTTTTTAGAGTGCAAATTATGAAGGTGTTACCGTTTTCATAGTTGTTGTTATAGCCATTATTGCATCCCTTAACAACCCTAAAATCATCCATATAATCATTGGGAATTTGTGCTAAGAAAACCATAATCATTGGATGTTGAAGTAGCGTCTTATTGCTCTATTATAGTACTTTTCTGAAGTGGTTTTGTTGTTGTGATCATCATTAATTAATGTTGTTTGGAAAACCATTTAAGTCATTCATTTACTTGAATTTATCTTGAAAAGTGTGAGTGACAAACCATTATGAAGTTTGCAAGACTATTGTATTTCTTCCTTGTCATCATAAGTTGCACCTTTCAGGATACATTGCTGCTACTATGATCTTACTTTCATTGTATAGTAACTTGTTCAGGAATCACATAATTTGTTTAAGAATTCATTGATTATAACTCTTTCTACTAATGTTTGATGTTTCATTGGTAAAGGGGAGGTACAAACCCCTTTTCATTTTCCCTTGACCCTTCCATCTTCACTAAAGTGACTTCTTTTGCTGAGTGAACTAGAGAGAGGGACGGGTTTTCACTGTATATTTTTTCCCTTCATCTGATCTAGGTGGATATTGGTGGCCACCAACCTATTCCACTGGCTCGAAAAATAGTTTTCCACCTTGGCAGTTTTCGACAGTTTTTCGGGTTCCAAACTTCCGGGGCCATTTTGAGGCCCTAAACGACATTTTTTGGGGGATTTGGGGCCCAGGTGACTTTCAAAGGCATTGACGTAAGCCAGTCAAAAAATTGTCTTCTCGGTTAGACCTTTCCAATGGGCTATCATGCACCTAAAACGAATATCATATGCAAATGTTACGACCCCGAGAAGTTGATGTACTAACTTACCCAAACAGGGCCCACATGACTTTCGACGCTTCATCTCCTAGGGTTAGATTTTTGGATGTCTAGGGTTTTTTAAATTCCTGTTTATTGTAAAAGGCCTTCAGATCCTCATTGTAACCATCTTCTTGTGAATGAGCATAGTCGTCACATCTCATCTTAGAGATAAGCTGCCACCATTCTGACAAGATTGTTTTTCGCTGCACTTTACAGTTTCAACTTATTTCCTTATTTAATATAAAACTAGTTTTATTGTATCTTTGTTATTTTGTATTAATCATTTTTTAATAATCCATATTCATTTCGTTTTGCTCATAAAATCTGGATCATCATCAACCAACTAGGTCCTGGGACGTCTTCCTTGGAGTGAGGTTTTCCTCCTCCTAAAGAGAAAGAGGTACCCTAATGGGGTTACCTCCGTGTTACGTCAATCTAAGCCTACCTGCCTTCAATCTTTGTCAAAGTATAGATTGTGCGATAACAATGCCAACATCCATAAACCATATACCAAGATATGTGCCTCAAACATGTGCTATATCATTCATGATATGCCTCAATAATATGACATAGACCATGTACCTTAAGATATGCCTCAAGCATGTGTCAATATCACAAAGATGTACCTCTAACATTGAACCATAACATCCATAAACTAAGTACCAAGAATATGTCTCAAGCATGTATCAATATCACCAAGACATGAACCTAACCATATGCAACCATGTACCAAAAGGCCTCCAATACATGCCTTAAAAATATGACATAACTACCAAGATATGAACATCAAAACACATAGAAGGAATACCTTTCATCATGAGAAAACCTTAATGCGTTAGATCTTTGATCATTATTATCGCACAATATGTACTTGCCCAAAGCCCAAGGCAAGTGAATGCAATATTGGCGTAACATGGGGTGACCTAACACTGTCACCTTAATAGGAAACCCCTTTCTATTTATGAGTATATCAAAGTTACGCCACGAGAGATGTCCCCAGTGAACTAAAGGGCTGATAAGACTAAGACAAGGATACTCCCCTCTCACTGGTCACTAAATTCTAAAGGTTTTTAAGGTCTTTAAGGGATGACGCAATGGTAAAAAATGGAGTGTACCTTCCCAGAACAAGACAACAAAGAAAATATGGCAGATTTCAAGTACAAAATATGATGTTAGTGATTCTCAAGATCATGAACCTTTAAAAAATGGTCTAGATAATGTAAAGTTGCAACAATGTAACAATTTATAACAAAAATGAGTATATTGTAACAACCACAAGAATTATGCCTTGAAATTGCTTGAAAAAGACAAGAAAACGTAACTTTGACTAGGCAAATTGATAATAAATTGTCACAAGAAAAGTTGCCAATGTTTAGATAGCATTTAATATCACTTTTGCAGATAATTTGCTACAGTTAGATGGTTGTAACATCAAGAAATTCTAATGGTCAAAATTGCAAGAAAACACCATGCAAACTCAACATTTATCTAGTAGATTGATTGACAATTGTCACAAGTGATTTTCGGATGAGATAAGTGTGCGTTATGTAGGTGAATGCGTAAATTTAGTGTGAATTTGTATGGATGTAGCAATGATTTGCAACAACTGCAAGTTAGTTAATGAATTAGTCTAGTTTAGGGTTAGTAGAAGTTAGCAAAAGATTCAAGGAAGAGAGTTTGAGTGTTTAATCAATCCTTCAATAAGAGAGAGGCTAGAACTAGTGCCTTCTAGGGCTTATGGATTCAAGTGGATGACTTCTTCTAAGGCTGCAAATCAATTTTGATAATGCACAAAGTCCAAGAGGAATGCATAGGAGAAGTAGTAACTTAAGTCCCCCTATGCATTTTCCTCAAGAAAACAAGATACTAGGGTGTAGGCAATTCTAGGCCCTAGCACCTTGATCTCCTTAGGATTTTTTTGGGATAAGAACTTAGGCAAAGATAACTAGGTCAAAACCTTAGAGTGCTAGGAAACTAGGGCTCTAGGGTTTCACTAGTTACTAGATCAATTCAATGAAAAATTTGGCAAATAGAAAGTAGCAAATTAAGTTTCTTACTTCAAGCATTAATTATACCATGCAATCTCATAATATTGTATGATCAAATAAAACCATACATAAACCATTCAATAAATGAAAAAAATGCAGATTTTACCTACTTGCACCAAGAATAATCATGAAAATACCATGCAGGATCACCATAAAAGCTTCCAAGATTGATTCACTTGCAAAAAATCAGTCATATACAAGAGTGTGCATCACAGTTTCAGTCAATAGCCCTACTAGGGTGAAAATTTCAGACCTCTCCTCTTGTGTGAGGAGTTGTGATCATAAAAATGAATGTACTTTATGTTTATTACATTACCATCTACCATGCTCAAAGACGTTATGCCATCTAAAAATTTAGGTTTGGAGAAGGTCACAGGGTGTCTTATTGGGACAATCCTCCTTAAGTTTGGGGTGTTTCCCAAGTGAGAACCAATCTAGGTCATGTAAGTGTATGAGGTGGAATGGGGTGCAGTGATAAAAAGGAAATGTAAATCTTACCTATGGGTTCCTTTGTAGAGGGAGAGATGCACCTTTTCATAGATGCCATTGTTTCCTAGCTCGTTCATTTCCTTTTATGCTTAACTTTATTGCTTTTGATATATTTTTTTTATGCTTCAAGGGTAGAGTTGAGGGACAATGTCCTGGCTTGGTGACCATAAGTGACAGCGTTATCCATAATCATTTCACGGAGATGAAAATGATGGCTTCTGATGAGACCCCCTTTCTCTTGGATATGCTACCAAGAGCCACTACCCTAGTTTGGTTACCAGATAGATGGTAATGTAATATTGTTACATGCCCATGGTCATAATAGGCCAACTCATGATGAGACCTCCCATCCACAATTAATACCTTGAGTGTTTGTTTTTCTTATGGGTTCCCTTTTCTTAGTGAGAAGATTTTTACTTCTTTCTTGAGAATCCCTGAGTGAAGCATCTCAAAAATTTCATCTTTGTATTTTAACTCTTTCCAGCTACTTTTACCCTCTGGGCATTTATCCCCTTCTTCCCACAAGGAAAGGTACAACCCTTCCTAGTGTGGCAAATCCCAATTACCTAAAAATTGTTGGGGGGGATGAGAGGAATGAAGATAGAAAGTGGTAAGTGTTGGGTATGTGTTATATTCTTTTGGGCCAACATATTTTCGTCGATTTCAGGCCGACATATTTTCGTCGGGCCGACATATTTCCGGGACCACGTGATATTAGGTGGTTTTTCAGCACATGGTTTTTTGCCGATGGTTTTCTATTTCCGGTTAAGGAATTAGGGTTTTGGACTAATCCAGGTCGTTGGGTTAGGGTTTTGGATGCCGCTGGATCCTATATGTATATTGTATTGTAAACAATGTAAAACAATGTATCAATATAATATATGCTGGTTTTCCCAGTTTGGGTTTCCAGGTGAAAAATCTCTGAGTAATGTTTGTATTTGCCATTGTATCTTTTCTGTTCTTTTCTGAATATCAGTTTGTAGTAGATATTGTACAAGGTTAGAATTTACATTTGGTATCAGATCTTTATTGGCTTCAGGGGGACGTCTTTGTCGTCAAGGGTTTGGCTAGGGACTGTGATAAGCCTTGTTACAGTGGGAGATCTGTGGTATTGTTTTTCAGGTGAAAAGAAATGGCAAGAAATTCGAAGATGGAGATCGAGAAGTTTAATGGGAAAAGCTTTGA